>CANNZV010002061.1:0-115717 GCA_947561585.1 Caprella mutica | reverse complement strand
GTCATTATTCATCAAGCCTTTTTAGATAGAAACTAAAATAGTAAAATAATGACGTAAAAGAATTAACTCCATTTGTAAATAAAAGGGCCGAACAGAAAATATTGAAGTGATATCTGTAATGAAATAATTGTGGGTAAGTAAAAAACAATATACACTAGCTATATTTTAATAAACTTCTCATTGGACATCCATCAAATAATATTTTTTAAATTTGTGTAAAACTGACATATGTAAAAGAATGTATTTAGTCCCAGTTACAATTAAAAAAGGATACTAAAGTATTTTTTCCCAACGGAACTTTAGTTACATAATACAAATATTGACGATGTCAGGAGTAACTTATTTAATCATTGAAATCATATAGTTACTTGCTTTTTGAATTTCAAAGCAACTATAAACATCACTACAGATTGAAAATGATCATAGCTATATAATAAAAATATGCAATATTTAAACAAACATAATAGAATATGATTTTACCTATCTGATAAAATAAATTCTATTTTAAAATTAAAATTTAATAAGATGATAATAGATATTTAATAAAAAAAGTCAAAATGGAATATGATCATAGATTGTAGGTTGAGGGCAGCAAAACACGGCAGTTACGGAGATATTGTATTTGGAGATCTCGTACTACAAAGAAAAGAGGAAAACAAACATTTACTACACTATTTTTTTACCGAAATAGAAAGGTTAAATGAACTCCACTATAGCAAACATATCTGATAAAATTGAATAAACTCACTACAAACAATTATTTATTATAAGCACAAAAGGTCCTACTAATATATCTTTATATATCACACACCCTAAACATAATCACCTGAGCGGTATATGGCGCCAACTACAAAACAAGACAGATATCACGATCACTGGACGAAATTTATCTAGTTATGGGTATAATCCTCTATTGCCGCACATACAGACAACAATTTTAATTTACCAGGGAACAAATCTTAGACCAATAAATTTATCCTGGAACACATAAAAAAGGAATGTACGCAATAATAATGTAATGACCCTAATTAAAACTGACACTGCTGCACTCAACACATTTAATATTTAAGCCTAGCTAACAAAGCCGTTACGGATCCAGATACAATGGACTCCGAAGAAGACCAGCATAAAAATGGAATCAATGGACTAAGATATCCAAGCAAGTAACTCCAAATTTATAACAGTTACAACCCGCACCCCTATCCTAATGATACGTACCCCACATTTGGAATAGAGAAGCTAGTAACTTGCAAACAAGTTCACAGCGAAAGAATAAATAGAAGGTAAGCACACAAAATAAATAGAAGGTAAGAATAGACGAAAGGTAGGAACAAATAGAAAGTAGAATAAACAAACGGTAGAATAAACTGAAGGAAGAATTAATAGAAGGTAGAATTAATAGAAGGTTGAATAAACTGAAGGTAAGCCAATAATAAAGTTCACGTACTTTCCAGCCAAGAGATAGGCACATCACACCTATTCACCTAGCCTTCCATACTTGTGCATACGTTCCCAAAACGTAATTCAAACCCAGCCCTACACTTAACGACCTATCAGCACATTGTCTAAAGAATTTATGACAAATTGGCCGGTGACATGTTCATAAAAAAAAACGAATCATTGATTGTAACGCCATCTGGTGGACAGGGAATCTACCAATCATAATGAAAATTAAAAAGAAGCCGCATGACCTAAATCATATTTAACATAGATATTATCTAACAAAAAAAGTCAAAATAGAGGAAGATGATTATATTTAATAAATTTGTTAAATAGAATATACACATTAGAAATAGATCACATCACAAAGCAGCAAAACAAGACATTGTTCACACTAGGTACACTGAATTACAATTATTCAAGTCAAATTTGGCAATGATTTAATGAACTGTCACTGAGACAAAGTTTTTGGTCTCACTTAGTTTCAGTACATTTTAGGCATTCTGTCCGTAGGCACTTTGTCCGTAGGCGTTTTGTCCGTAGGCATTTTGTCCGCTCACGAAAGATGACTATGGAATATTGTAGAACATTGCGGATTGTTAGTTACAGATGACAATGGAGTTTTGTAGAACATTCAGACTAGTTCAATTAATAATTATCAAATAATATAAATTTCGTGTTGTCAAATTAAATATTTGTAGCAAATTATTTTGAATTTGAATCCGTTTAATTTAATTAAGGCATTCAACTAATAATTCAAATAGCCACTTTCTCAATTAACTCAAATATCATGGCAACTAAATGAACAATTATATGAGGTTATTCTTATATAATTCCTCTCCGTCACTTTTTGTTCTACAGTTAAAACAAATATTTTTTCTTCATTACAATCAGGTCAAATTTTCAGCACCAGAAAGTGATGTGTTCAGAACTGTGGAGACAATATGACTCAGGGTGGCAATTAGACCTATAGGTACTGAAGGGGGGCAGATATCTACCCAAGAGAAAACTAGGGTCAGTCTATGAAACAATTTATTCGTGAAAGTTAGTAATACATGTGGAGCTAAAATATATAAATACATATATGATATGAAAGGTAGTTACTCAAATTCTATGTTTCTCACTACTGTATCTAGTTAGGAAATTACTAAAACCATCTCTTCCTAAAAAAATTGGTCTCATAAATTTGCTGTGTATTCTTGCGTTATTTTGAAACGAATATCGTTTATTATCTCACCGTTTTTGACTACCTAAGTTAATGGGTGTTTATCAGAAGGTTTGTTTACCAGGTGTTTAAACAGGCATATTTAGTTGCATTACCTAAATTTGGCTGTTTGATTCCTCCTGCAATTAGTAAGGTTTTTGAAAAGGTAATATACGAGGGTTAAGCATGATATTACTTTGATAATGGTGAAGCAGTATATTCCATGTTCTTTGATTTCTATAAAAACGTTTGATCGTGTTAATCATGAAATACTCCTCTGCAAGCTCTCTCATTAAGGAATCCGGGGCATTGCTGGAGACCTTTTCAAATATTATTTATCTGAGAGATCGCAATATACAGTTTTGAATGGTGCTATGTATCGGAGGAAGTTATTCAATCAGGTGTTCCACGGGGTTCAATATTGGGACTTCTTTTATTTCTTCTTTTTATCAACAACCTCCCAAATTTGAGAGGGGGTGTCTTCCTTTCCAGAGGTCTTTCGAATTCTAATGTTGCTTTTGTTAGAGAAGTGATCCATGTATTGGTGTAAGTTGATAAATGGGTCAAGGCAAGCCACATGTTTTTGAATTTCAATAAAACTAAATTATTATGTCATTTTTTCGTATCGTAGAGAAGTGTCGTTATCTAATATCAAAATTGGATTAAATATTGTCAATGAAGCGTCCAGTGTTAGACTGTTGGGTTTGCATGTTGATCGATCTTTGACTTTTTCTGACCATGTAGCATATTATTGTGGAAAAATATCAAACTATGTGTGTTCTGTACAAGTTGAAACGCCTTTTGTCTGAATTCGTACTCCGCCAGATTTAAATTATCATTAATTGAGCCTTATATGTCCTATATTGTATAGAAGCTTGTTATACTTACTGTGTAAGTCATATGTCAAGGGTTGCATCAGTACAGAAAAGGGCTGTCAGGTTGATAACCAACTCTGACTATCTTGCACAATGCACATACCACCCCTCTTTTTAAACAGAAGAAGAACCTACCTACCTACCTGTGGAATGTGGATGCTCTTCATCACCTGACGGTCGCCTACAAAATTCACAGAAGACAAAATTGATTAAAATCAAGTGTTGCGAAATTATGTCTTCTGTATTTTCTCACGATAGCTTGCATGATTATTCCAAACGTTTCTCTGTCAATTTATCTCTGTCTCGCTTTCATCTAAAGAAATCTCAGAATTCCTTTAAATATAAAGGTGTTGAACACTAGAATATTTTGTCTCCAGAATTTGCAATTTGTGCAATTCGTCTAAATTTAGATTTGTTTTTAGGAATAATCTATTGAGCAATTTGTAGATTTCTGATTAGTTTATAACTTTAGTTTGTGTTCTTCCTTGTACTCTTTTTCGTTCACATAGTGCTATCATATGCTAACTGAACTGTTTCGTTAGACTCTATTAATTTTATATCAATATTATAGTTGCATGAGCATAGTCAAATATTTATTCAATTTTTTTTGAACTATATGAAGATTATAAATAAAAATGAATTCTTATTTATCTTAATAATCTAAGTTTCCCTTATATATCCATCTGAGTATGAGCAACACTGAAAAAGAAAATTTTCACCTAAAAATAAAGTTATTTTCAATTTAAAGATAACTGAATTGATTATACGGGTGTTCCGGCTAGGGGTGACTGATAACAAAATTCTTTAATATGTAAACCAATATTGATTGAAACCTTTTATAATTTTAGCCATTTTTTGCGGAAAAAACTTCAAGTTTTTGTGGTAGTAAAATAAAGTTTATACCTGAATATTAATTTAAGCACAGCCCTCAACATGTCCTCCGTCTATTTCCTGACATTCCTGCGATCGCTGCTGGCGCTGGTATCCCATTATAACCTGCCGCCACATTTATCCTTTGATGTAGCCACGGCATTGCGGTTTTTGCATTCGATTTTCCAGGGGATTACCTAGAATTATTTTAGCGTTTTGTTCGAATTTCTAATTATTTTTTCGAAATATTCAAACCAAACAAAACAGAAAACTTTTTTTTAATTCAATATTTCTAAAAATAATTTGAGATTCAAACAAAACTCTACTACGGATCCTGGACTATCGAATGCAAAAAAACTGCAATGCCGTAGCTTCAACCAAAAAAAAAAACCTTAGATGTTTGAATACCAAAATTTGGAGCTTTTTTGCAGTGCCTCAAAATGGCATTCTAAGCTATTGCTTTGTTTGACACTGAATCCCCACGAACGCAGACAAGCCATGCTCGCTATTATCCACTTAGAGGTGTAAGTATCATCTGGCGCCACCTGACTCACTGTTGTAAAGTTCAACATAGCAATAACCACGGCACCAAATCAAAATCCACCATGTTGGTACTCATGGGATGGCCCGGGCTCATTACGTCGAGTACGGGATGGCCCGGGCTCATTACGTCGAGGACGTGATGAGCCCCTCTTCCTCCCTCTCCCCAGTGCCATAGCGTCACACTCTAGAGTTCTGATTTTTTGTACAATAATTTATAAGGTTATTAGGTACCTATTTATGAAAAAAAAAAAAAAAAAAAAAAAATTTTGTGGCAATGTTCCAATCACTCTAAATATTTTATTTTGGGGGAAATTACTCTTAAAGATTTTCAAATTTCTATCCAAAATGACCTAAATTCTCAAAAACTCTTCAATAATTACATGTACAGATGATGTACTAAAGTTACTAAACATAGAAATTAATTAGAAAATTGTTGCCAAATAATTCATGAGCCCAATTTCAAGGGTTCCATACTCCATTGTCTCCTGATATTACGATATACTTCACTAAATCACTCATCTTTTTCTAAGACTTTTGCACCATATTTAGAAGTGTGGCAAGAAAGTTGCCAGTTTAATGAGAAAAGTGAAAATGGTTCTCGGTCGCCACATTCAAGATACCTTAAGGCAGAAATTTGACTTCCTAGTGATGATTTTACATTTGAAAACATCCTTATGTTTCATGTCTGATGCATATTCATCTCTTGAGACTTTTTAAAGAGTGATTCACTTGTTATTTACAGGTTTTTCAACTTATTTCACCCCTCAAAAGTCGCCAATATACTGGCAACTCTGACCATACTTTGAAACATGGCTTTTACAGACTAGTTCAGTGGTTCGTGAATTGAACCTAGTGTAGTCACTGTAGTGTGCTGAATATGGGATTAAGGGAGATATTTGCTCGGCTATATTGAATTTTCTCATCTCAGTTTTGAATTCATTCCTACCTATATTTACCATAATTTTACTTTGATCAGAAAAAGAGATCTCTGTATACAAAGTATGCCCGTTAAAGCATTTGCAAAGGTCAAAACTCAGATATGTCTAATTGGCTTAACACGTTCCCCGCGTATTGTACCAATATGAGTACCATGAGGTACTATCCACAATCGCGTATTGGTACACATGTGGCCAAAGTCAGCAAATTTACATACATCTGAATAAATGGAATACTCATGGAAATTTAAGTTCAATTGATTATTCCAGGGTTAGGAATACATGAATAGATTTCAGATGATTCAAAAAATGTAAGGTTTATCTATCAAAACAAATACATTGTCCTTTTAGAACATTTTCTATATTAAAAATTTATTTTTTCCTAAAATTACAAAAAATAGTCAAAAATTCATAAATAACGAAACTAAATATTTAATTTAGTCATTTCCAATAGTTCAAATATATTCATCCTCTATATTAGGAAAAAAAAATTGATCAAAAAACGAAACATTTGAACAATTCATAAAGTATGCAAATATATTTTCCTCAAAATTAATGAAATATGAACAATACTCAGAGAACAAAACATAATAATGCATACGATATAAACATAAATTTCCACTAACTGAAAAATATTTTACAAAATAAACCATAAATAATTTGTTCTTTTCCTAAGAAAGAGAATAGACGATCTCTTGCAGTCACTGGTTGCCATTCATTTTCTTCATCCAGATTTTGTTGCGCATCATCTTGAGATGAAACAGGATTCGCAGAAATAGTATTTGATGTATCCTCACCAAAATCATCATCAGAATCACTAGATTCTAGTACTAGAGGTTCTTGCGAAAAATCCTAACCAAAATTCTTTTTCATCATCTTTCTCAGGAAAATGATCAGTGATAATCTTGCGGGGGGGAAATGAACCATTGTACTTCTGTTTCGTTGTTTTCCGTAAAACGACCCAGCTTCCATGACGTTGAAACCAATGGACAAAGAATTAATGGCTTATGTAAACACGAAAAGCAATAAAAAATAAAAGAACACACGAGTCATTGCGAGATAAGCCTATAAAAAACATGGTACACATATGGTACAATATGCAATATACTTTAACAAGTTCCTTCTATTTGCGTATTGTACCATATTTGTGCCACGATTTTTTTTGTTTTAAATTACTGTAATGATAAATGACAACACACTTATCTCCTTTCTTGAAGCTACCAAGCTGCGCACTGGCTAACACATCAAAAAAAAAAATGTGACGCAATAGCGGATTTGATTGCAATAGAGCATACGCGGCGGGGAACGTATTAACAATTTTATTTAATTCCTATGTTAATTTTGGCATGAAATTTTAAGAAATGAGCCAAAACTTGGCCTGACTTACAATCTACCAGCCTCTTGAACATGGCATGATGATGATTATATAATGATACAACTTGACAGTTTCAGTATATACAGGATATAATATATTCTCATGTTAATTTTGGCATTATATTTCAAAAAGAGAGTTGAGAGAGAAAGCATAGTTTTAAACTTTAGATAAATGGAGCAGTACAATTAGGTTCCTTTTGCTAAAAAAACGACACCCTTCTGCCGCACGACATCCTTTTGCTGCACGACACCTTCTTTCCGCACGGCACCTTCTTGCTGCACGACATCTTCTTGCCGCACGATACCTTCTTGCCGCTCGATACTTTTTTGTCTCAGGACACTCGAATTTTGTATAAAATTAGTTTACTTTGGAGAGGGAAATGGAGAGCTTGCAAGTCAGCTAGAGCCTGTAGTTTCAAGTCACATGTTAATCAATTCTTCGAATAGCAACATGCTTGAAAATTATTATTGCATGCTCCTATTACAACTTAAAGTAATGCACTCGAGTAGAAAAATAGTGCATAGATCATTACTCAGAGATGGTATGTTTCTGTTTTTTACAAAGATGATGCTGGGTGGTTATTATATACTATATTTTTCTGAGTCAAGAATCCTTGTTCGCTCACCAGTGTAGTGTCATTGTCTTGAGTACTTTAACAAATAAGATATTTTTCAAACTATCTCAAATTGTCAGATAATAAAAGGAACTTTGATAGATATTATAATTTAATGCACTTTTTCTCCATATTGTCATGCTAAAACTCAAGAATGTTTTTGGCATTAAAAAGAAAAATAATTTTTATTTCATAGTATGGAAGTAGCTATATCACTCATATATATTTAGATAACTGGTGGTCTATCAGCTATCTACCTATGTCCTCGTGTTAATTTTCATATTTATACGGGGTGTGATCATTATTCAAAAATTGTACATAGCTGACTCAAATTGTCATTTTGTGTTGGTAATGTGTATTGCTGCCTCTGGCTATTGATACTAGCTAGGTTTTTATATATATATATGTTGTTAAATTGGTTTGTTATATATGTCAGAATTAATAGTTGTTCTTTTCAGGAATATAATGATTCAATACATTTCGAAAGGAAAAGAGTTTGAGGGAAAGTTTGAGAAAATTAGTATATATTAAACAATCAAGGATTTAATTCAGTTCAAACTATAATACGTTTTTAAGAAGCTGAAGAGGACATTATGCTATTCAATAAGAAGTATTAGGTAAGCTCAGCTTTCTTTTTTTAGTTTTCAATTAAGTAATTGCCACATTTGAACATACTTTCTAATTTATTGTCCTACACACTACAAGTATCCTCTTGATAAAATTGAAGGTAAGTAGGCCATGATGTCACGAGACAGGACTGGACTTTTAATGGCAAATAAACCAATTTCAAGTTCAACAGCTTAACTGACTTTTGGAAGATTGAAGGTAAGTCTTAACTAATTTTCACATATATTATTTTGAAAGTAACTAACTGCTTTTGTTTTTCTTCCACATATGTTTTTTATTGGCTCTAATGAATCAATAATTAGACGATGATTTCGAATTAGAATTAACATAAGACATGGATGATTTTTATTAGTTTTTTATTTAAATTCATACTCATTAGTTTATTTTAATTTCCTTCTATTATAAAATTGAAATGTTAATTAGGATCAATAGCTATTTAGTAAAATATTTATCTGGTAGTATTTATTTCAATTTTCAGATGCACTGATTCCTTCCGCCTATGGAACTCAAAAGAAGAGTTCCAGTACCGTGAATACTCCACTCTAGTGCTACACACCATGACCTTCTGACAATGAAGAGTAATTGTGGGCTATTCGGAATTTAGACTATTTGGTAAGTTCAACTATGCCCTCTTTCTCGACTCGTCAATCAAATCATTGCCATATTTTCAAAAATGTTTTCCATACAGATATATTAAATCAGCTCGATTTAGGTATATTTAATTAAGGTTTCCAACATATAGCTGTTCATGCATTGCAGGTGGCCTAATTATTTTCACTAAAAGAGTCTTACTCTGTTCAGTACGGTGACATCGATGACAAAGGCCTATAATGTCACGTGATTTCGCTCTTAAATATTCAATGACTTGTTGGATTTTAAACTGCCCATTAAAAAATTTAAGGTGAAGCTTCATTAATTTTCATTTTTCAAACTAGTTATTTTGGTTGATTAATGTATAAACTAGGATGGCTTATCGTATGACTGTCAGAATACATTATTGAATAGATAAGAATTTATTCTACTTCATAATCATAACTAATGAATGCATTCTGATAGCCCTAATATTTTAATTTCTTAGAGATAGTTTTAAATATGGTCTCCGGTATTTTGTATTTGGTTGAAAATTAGGTTGTGGTAACTGGTTCACTCCTCTAGGTTTTATTCCAAATATCGTATATTATTTTTTTGCGATATTATTCATCTGTTGATTATTTAAACCAATATCAGCTCTCTAGTTAAACATATATTCAATAATATAAGCACGAAATGTAATTATCCGGTGGGTTGTTCTCAATGTTCGTTTCAATTTAAAAGCACTATCACCGAGTCTGGGCCCGATTTTAATAAAGAGAGTAGGTTCACTGTCCAGTCCATAGAACGAACCATTGGGATCTCCCTATAGAATTCTACCGATTGGGATGGACATCGCTGAGGGGAAAAGTGGAAAATTGATGCTCTGGTATGATAGAAACTTTGTGATACTCATAGAAACAAGTGATCCTCATTGTACAAACTTTGACAATCAGTTAGAAGAAAAATATTAAAGTCATTTTTACAATTTATAGCTTAAGTTTATAGTCATCAAAGAGTTCTTATAAAAAAAATAAAATAAAAAAACCCACTATAGATTTGTTTGATTTGAAATGTTCAAAGGATTCTAAAACTGTCTTCGTTTTCATTCTTGCATTTACACTCATACACTTATCGTCTATTGAAATTTAAAAAAAATTGAAAAACTACATTTTGTTCGAAAACAAAAGACAAAATCGAAAAAGCTACACGAATAAAATGTTTTTTTTTTTTGCAAAGTTACATATACTATAGAAATTTCAGAAAGATCAGTCCAAAAAGTTTTTTTTCGAAAAGTGAGATGACCCTCGTTATGACATTTTTATTTTTATGGAATTTATGACGGTATTATCGGTTACTCACATGTAAAATATGAAAACTATGCATTTATATCCCATCTAGATTACAGATTAACAGGAAAAAAAAAAATTCAAACTTCATCCATAGTGATAATATAGACATTTCACTTTATTATTTCATGTTTTGAGTCTCCTGTAAATTGTATATTTTCCAACTAAAAAGACGAGAAGTCAATGAGTTTTCACGCTACAAGAAAATCAAAGACAATTTTGGAATCCTTGAAACATTTCTAGAGGGCTTTTTCAAATTTTTTCCTCGTTTTTTTTTATCACAGTTCAAAATTGAGTTTTTTTTGGAAAATTTTAATTAGTGCTAATAAAATGCTAATAAAAAAAAAAACAGGATGGAAATTTGAAAAACTCTCTACAAATTTGATCGAAATGTTCCAAGGATTCTATAACTGTCTTCGTTTTCAATGTAGAATATACACTCATACACTTCTCGTCTTTTGAAATTTGTAAAAAAATGTAAAACTTAAATATTGAAAAACTACATCTTATTCGAAAACTAAAGCCAAAATCGAAAAAGTTACATGAATAAAATGTTTTTTTTGTGATGTTACATATACCGTACAAATTTCAGAACGATCGGTCCAAAAATAATTTTTTTTTCAAAAATGGGTTGACCCCCATAAGGTCCTGTCTCAGGTCCTAAAAGACCTCAGAATCCAAGCCACTTGATGTCTACTTTTCTTTACTACTGCATCTATATAATCGCTAATGGTGGAATCATCCTGCATTAAAACTACCAGGTCTCTCTCAACCGGTTTCCTCTCAATTTGCGTACGGTCTGTGGTGATCTAATGCCGATTTTCTGTTTCTTGCCTTGGTGAATAGGTTTCGAGTTCAATTTTCTCTCCATTGAATCTTAATTTAGCAAATCTTCCTTTAGAAGCTGCACATTCTGGTCTTGACCGGTAGTTTTCATCAATCAAGTATCATTAGCGAAGGACTTAACGATTGTATTTGCAACCCTTTCATCCATATCTTGGATATGGATTAGAAACAAAAGAGGCCCGAGCAATGATCCCTGTAAAACGCCACTAATCACATCTGTGAGCTCTGATTTTGCTTCCTCCACCACTATCTGCTGTTTTCGTCCCATCAAGAAAGTCCTCAACCAACACAACAGCTTTCCATTCAGTTTATTTTAACTTCCTCAGAAACACAGTATGGTCAACTTTATCACCGCTTTAGCGAGGTTGATATAGACCACATCAACAGACAGTCCATTCTCACATTCACAATCACATTCACACTCACATTTACACACAATCACACCCACATTCACACTCACATTCACTCTTACATTCTCTCTAACATTCACACGCTTCGCTCAGATTGTTAGATAACAAAAAACAGAAGCTTTTTAGGAGAATTTCCTCGCTAATGAAAGCGTTGAACAATTAGCTCTGACGAGTTTTTTTATCGATATTTTTTAATTTACAGAGAACGTTAATGAATCAGACATCAAAGGAAGTGAAGAGAATAAAAATCCCATTCGAAAATATACAATTATATTCATATTCAAACAATAGCAGTTAGAAGCAAGTAACTCAAATCAGAATGAATTCCAGTCAAACACAAACAATCTCGCTCAAGTCCTAATATTCCCACTCTGGTTCAAAACAATCCAACTCTAGTCTTAACAATCCCCATCGCTTTTCTTTCACTTTGAATGAAATTAAGAAAAATCACTATGGCCAATAAGGAAATAAAATGAACGAAAAAATTTGCGAATTAATGATCACTGAGTGAGAAATATCAGTCCATTGGAGACCAGAAAGCCAAACATTAAGTGCAAATTATCAGAACTATTTCCAATTCGAATGCTACCTTTGAATAATGAATGACAAATTTTATGAGAAAATGATTACACTGCCTTAATTGCAGGATTTTTGAAGTATGGGTATTATTAGACTCTTTTGGGTCTGCAACGAAATATGTCGTATGAAACTTGGACAAAATAGGAGGAATGGAATTTCATTTCAATATGAAATTTAATAACAATAGTATGTTCTTCGTTTTTCGTAATTATTTTAAGGAAAAATTGTTGAAAATATATTTTACAGTTAAGATTAGACAAATTTGATTCGCAGTCTTACGGCAGGCCTATCGAATGCGTGAGAAATCGATGCCTTTATTTTATAGAGGGAATAGAGTTCTAATACGTTCTTTTCAATTATTCATCTGTGACTGTCATTAATTTTCCTCTATTTTTTTTGTAATAATTTTTTCTCATTTCCAGTTAACCAAAAGCAGCTTACTCAACGTCTTTAGAGGAATTTTAGATGTGGAACAAGACTTGGGAAGGAGAACTTCAGGCGACTTTACACAGGGGTGCCTCGCTGTCTGTCATACGACTAATCCTACGTCTTACAAAACGTGGGACAGCGAGGGACATCCACATGTCCAGCATCTAATCCTACTTCGTTTGTAAGACGTGGGACAGACGTAATGTGTCCCACATCATGCAGACGCGGAGAGCGAGGGACATCCTTCCTCTTTTCCCAACTACTTTTGTTTAAATTACGGTGTAAGATGTCAAACTCTATTTCTTACTCTATTGCATATAGTGAATATGTACGTTTAACCTACTATTCATTAGTGTAATGTTACATATTGTTACATAAAAATTAAATGAGGAGAAATGAATAAAGAAATGAAGTGGAGTCTCCAGGAATTGAACTGTCGCTGCTGATGCTTTTAGTATGATACGTATCAACTGATCCATCCTGGACATGTTAGAAGTTGGATTAGAATGAACTATGCAGTATGGGTCACAAAAATGTTTCCGCTTTTTGAAATACTTGTAAATCGTTAGCCAATGGACGAAAAAATTGTATCTTGGTCTCTTTTTCTCCGCCTCTTATTGTACTATTAACAGGTAAAAACATTTTTGAACTCATGTACATAGTTTAAGAACAGGTTAGCAAATGGTGAGGGTGAATATTTTTGTCATTGCGCGAAGGTTATTCTTAGAGCTAACTTTGTGATTTTACTTACTAAAAGGCAGTGAATAGAAGGAAAAAAAGTAATGGTTGACATTTTAATATAGGGTGCTTACAGTTCTTCCTTGGAAACTATTTGGAAATAGAAAAACTTCAGTGACATTTTGATCTCATTGAAGTTTTCACTCTGAATAATCGTTCTTTGCTGGTTCATTGCATGGTTAAGGTCCGCTTCACACTTGCATTTTTGACACTGCGGAAAAAGTTCTTCTTAAAATGTGTTCAGCTTTTTTTTATCGCTGAAATAAAAAAAAACGCAAGGGTAAACACATTTTAAGGAGAGCATTTATTCCGTGGTGTTAAAAATGCAAGTGTGAAGCGGGCCTTAACCATGCAATGAACCAGCAAAGAACGATTATTCAGAGTGAAAACTTCAATGAGATCAAAATGTCACTGAAGTTGTTCAATTTCCAAGGAAAAAGTGTAAGCAGGTCTTAAAATGTCTACCATAATATTTTATTTTCCTTTTATTCACTGCCTTTTAGTAAGTAAAATCACAGAGTTAGCTCTAAGAATAACCTTCGCGCAATGACAAAAATAATCACCCTCACTTTTTACTTACCTGTTCTTAAACTATGTCCATCAGTTCAAAAATGTTTTTACCTGTTAATAGTACAATTTTTTCGTCCATTGGCTAACGATTTACAAGTATTTGAAAAAGTGGAAACATTTTAGTGGCCCATACTGTATGCAATATTACCAAATAATGTTTATCAATACATAGGTTAAATACCTACTTAAATACTAGTGTCATTGTTTACCAATACTTACCTAGAAACCAAGTAGTGTTTATCAATACTTATCCAGTTTCCTAGTAGTGTTTAGCAATACTCACCTAGTTACCTACTAGTGTTTATCAATATATACCTAGTTACCTACTAGTGTTCATCAATAGTTACCTAGAGAGGTACTAACTATTGTTTATCACTACTTACCTAGTTTTCTACTAGTGTTTATCAATACATACCTAGTTCTCTACTAGTGTTTATCAATACTAATCGAGCTACCTATTTCTGTTTATCAATATATACTAACCTAGTTACAAACTATTGCTTATCAATTCATAGGTAGCTACCTAGTTAAATACTAGTGTCACTGTTTACCAATACCTACCTAGTTATCTACTAGTTTCCTTACTAGCTTGCTAATACCTACCTAGTTAACTATGCTAGTGTTCATCAATCCTACCTATTTACCTACTCTTGTTAGGTAACTAGGTAGTAGGTAACACTTACATTGTTACCTACTAGTTTTCAACAATTGCTACTTAGTTGCATACCAGTGATGACCAATCCCTACCTAGTTCTATACTAGTCTTTATCAGTAGGTACCACCTAGTTACCCAGTGTTCATCAATGCCTATCCTGTTATCAACTAGCGTTCACCATTAGCTACTTAGTTAGGAACTATTGTTTATTAGAACCTTCCTAGTTAGCAACTGGTGTTTATCAGTACTTACCTAGTATTCATCGATACCTACCTAGTTACCCAAGTGTTCATCAATACCTACTTAATTACCAACTAGTGTTTATCAATACCCACCAATTTACCGACTAGTATTTATGAATACCTACCTTGTTACCTACTAGCGTTTGAAAATACATACCTAGTTATTATACGTAAATAAAGCTTTAGAATGAACTTTCTGTAACATTTATAGATATTTTTACCATTAAGATTTACAACACAACTCAATATATTACTTTTTCCAGTGTGGGACAGACGTGGGATATCCCGCGTAGGACAAATGTGGGATGTGAATGGGATTTAAAACGAGAGGCAGGTGAGGGCATCTCGTGTGTGACAGACGTGTAATATCTCCCGTGTGACAGACGTGGGACATCCCGCCTGTTCAAGACGTGGACGTGAATAGGATTTCAGACGTTGGAAAGACGTTCCATTTCAGACGTCTGAAATCCCACTCTGTCCCACACGGGACAGAGAGGATATAGTTAGCTGCGTTAGTACAGGGTGGCCCAGCCAAGTGAGGACAAACAAAATTTAAGGTTATTACGATATTCAGTTATATGATGGTCAATTAAAGAAACTCCGAAGACAAATGAAAGAAAAGATTTTTTTTAATAATATACAATAGTTATTCTAAATATCCTCCTCTCTCTTCAATGATCCGAGGAAGGCAAGAGATCACATGTGGCACGCACAGCTTCACCGTCTAATTCCGTCCATCATTTGGTCAATTTTTTTGTATTAGAGCAACCACACTTGAATAGGAAAAAGCGCAGGTGTTCTGATCTGAGATGGAACGTATCCCAAAGTTCATTGGATTCAAATTAAGGGAAGATCGAGGTTAAAAACTCATCTGGCAAAAATGGCTTGAAATGGTTTTTTACCAGTACTGGAACAATCTGGCTGTGTGAGAGGTTGTTCAATCGTCCAGCAGAAACATAATACTTTCATTTAGAGTGACATAATTCACCGAAGGAGCAACTTTATCCTTTAACTGTAGTTTAATATCTTCAGATATGCATGTTAGTTAATTTTCATGGCAGTGTCAATGAAAAATCAAAGGGGTTTGAGACCTATGGAGTTAACCCCTGTCCAAACCATTATTCAAGCTGATTTTTCTATCCTGAATAATGTTCAGCATTCAAGCGACACTGAATATGTAGATTCAATCCAAATCCGATCATTACCTTCGCAGAATGCGGGAAGGTTATATTATTGACGGCATTTATTTTTTTATTTTCTTATCATCTTGTTATTCGCATAACTGAAATTTTTTTCAACCAAATTTCCTGAAATTTGGTGAAACGATTGGTCCATGTTTTAGGAGCGACCCGCTCAAAGGTCAAGGTCATGGTCATTTATAACTCAAAAAGTATTGTACCATATTGCAAGAAATTTAGTTGGAAAATAATGGTCAATGTACAGTAAATATTTTGTTAGATTTTGAGAGCGATCGGATCCAAGGTCAAAGATCAAGGTCAAGGCCATTTATAACTCAATAACTCCAAAAGTATTCCACCAAATTGTCTGAAATTTGATGTGACGATTTGACAATGTCCACGAACCATCAGGTAAAATTTTGAGAACGATCCGGTCAAAGGTCAAGGTCATTTAGAACTCAATAACTCAAAAAGGGTTGTACCATATTGCATGAAACTTGGTGGGTCGATTGGTCACTATCCAGTCACAAGTTTATTAAATTCAGGGAGAAAACATTCTCGTGTACTCAGAAAACTTATGGTGGCTGGCCGTCTATGAGCTCACTCAGAAGCATCTTCGACCTTTTGAATTTTTCTTCTCTGTGACTTCAGATAGAATTAGTCGCTTGATAAATTTGTTGGGCTTGACCCCAAGATCCTACACTAGCACTCGATCTGATTTATCTCAATTTTTCTCTGAGTTCTTAATGAGTTTGTCGTTCTTAAAGACCTCTCGGAGGTGCTACTGTCATATGGTAAGTAACTACCATTCTCTCTCAACCTTTCACCTCCCAAGGGACTCGCATGTTCCTTTTTTCTACCGAAAAAAATCAGAGGCTGACAGTCCCTTTCTGTAATGAATTTCGATAATCTCATTATAAGTTTTTAACATCAATTTTCTGCGGAATTATTAGATCATAAGTAATCTATGACGTAAACACCTCAAATCTGTAATAAATACTGGTTATTCAGTAATCGGAAAAATCTTGTTTATATAATATAAATTTTAGTCCTCACTTGGCTGGGCCACCCTGTATTTCACTATTTAAGATAATTTCCGCTTATTTGTGTTATGTTTGTAAATAGTGAATACACTACTGATTCATTACATTAATTTATAGTTTTTTATCTCTAAATAAACTCAACAGGTACTACTAACATCAAACCAGAATAAACTTTTAAAGTCTTGGAATGAACAGGAATAGGAGTACATTTTATGAAAGACTGGAGTATGCTATTCCAGTTCCTTTCGAATATTATTTCATCTAAGGTAGAGGATAATTCCAACCGAAATGAGTTTTGGCTATACGAATAAAAAAAAACGGGAGGGAATTTCAATTTCGGCAAGTTTTCTGAAAATATCATTCAAATTGATTTTTTTTATTTTGATAATATTGAATCGATCTATTTTAATTATATCAAGATTTTTCCTAAATACTGCCAGTCTATTATAAGCTTCATAATAATAATAATTGTTAATTATATACTAATCATTCATTTTCTTTCTTCTATCTACCTAATGTAACTATTCATTTCAAAGTACAATAAAATAATCACATTCTTTCCTTGTAACAGTATAGTGTAGCCTCTAAAGGCGACAGTAATTCCTCTGAGCGGCTTTTACTCGGTGTCAGTATTCCACTGCCTAACTTACCATGCTCCATAAACTGTTATGAATTACCCAGAGATATGGTCAGGATTTAGCACCTCCTGCTTTGCCTTTAGAAACTAAAGCGGATTGAAACGCATGGTAGACATAGAAGTAAATTAATTTTTACGTGAGGAATTTTATACATTATTTACATGAAATAATCATGATTTATTTTAATTATTTAGAATGGGTTATTTATTTGGTATATATTTTTAAACCTTTATATATGAATTTGAAGAGTGCATGGTTGATAAATCTTACCAGATTGTAGTAACTCAATAAAACATAATGTTGATTTTATCATATTCGTAGTAAGTATTATTAGTAGATAGTTTAAATGAATAAATGAATAGTAGAAATAGAAAGGTGAAAAAGGAGGAATACAAAATTTGCGACTCTATAATACATCATTTTTATTCAACAATTACTAGCTTTTCCGGTTTTAAAATTTTCTATCTTCTTTCCATTTCTCGTGCATATTGTCAACCACATTTACTCTCATTCACCGGAAAAACAAATAAAAAGTATTATACTGATTCAGACCGTACCAATCTGTTAAATGTTAAATCAAAGTGAAACACAAATTGGTGAGGAAGGGAATATACAAAATTACTAAGGAATTCATAAAGTTATATAAGAGATAATTAATCTCATTTTATACAAGTTCTTCTATTAGTTTTACTTTTCCATCAGTTTTGCAATTAGTAATTACTATTACTTTCCATAATTTACAGAATAAAACAATAATTCATTAATCTATCCAGAATGAAACCAATTTTATCAGAACAATTAAGTTTTTTTTTCACATCTAGTGAAATTTTTCACATCTAGTGAAATTTCGACGTATCCAGCTAGTTTACTATCATTCAATACAAATAATTCACAAATAACACCAGACCTTTTCACTCCTCATCCTGCAAATAATATTTTACACTCCAACATTTCACTCTCCATCTCATTTCTGTTCTCAAAGTTGTTCAAGTTTAAATTTTTTTTCCTTTGATAATCAGTGGAAAACTTCCAATCAAAATCTCAGAAGTTTGCTGTTAAATTGGGAAAATTTGTATTTTTTTATTAATTTCTCTTTTAGGGTCGAAATGATAGACAAGAGATTGGATAAAAACTCTTGTATTCAATATTTACCACAAATTACGTAAAAAGATTAATATAATTATAACATAATTATACATTGATACCTATATAATATATATTATGATATTAATAACTTTTTACATCATTTTATTTAGATTTTACTGAATCAATTTTTTTTGCACCTTTAGTATAAAAAACACGCAAAACAAGCATATAGAAAATTACATGCATATAAATAAAGTTACTCTGAGTACTAGCGAATTTTATACTGACGTTTCGCAAGATTTTACAGTGACTTTTAATAAGGTTTTACACTGACTTTTAGTAGTAAGGTTTTACACTGACTTTTAGTAGTAAGGTTTTACACTGACTTTTTGTAATGTTTTACACTGACTTTTAGTAAGGTTTCACACTGACTTTTTGTAATGTTTTACACTGACTTTTAGTAAGGTTTCACACTGACTTTTTGTAATGTTTTACACTGACTTTTAGTAAGGTTTCACACTGACTTTTTGTAATGTTTTACACTGACTTTTAGTAAGGTTTCACACTGACTTTTTGTAATGTTTTACACTGAGTTTTAGTAAGGTTTCACACTTAGTTTTGGAAATTTTACAATGAGACTTCTCAAAAGAACAGGAAATTACCGAAAATCTTTATCTTCAATTGATATTTTACTAAATAAGAGATTCACGTTAATGTAATTATTGCAAATGTAAATATTTGTATCAACTATAAAGAATAATTGGAAAAATTATTCCAAGATTGTACTAAAAAAATAAAGTGTTGCATAGAAATGTTTCAGAAAGAAATACTGGAAGAAAATACTTTTAATTTCTACTTCATATTTGAATAATTCATGTCTCATTAAAAAAGATGACATTACTAATGAATAAACTGATCCATATAATCACTCGTTAATTTAAGGTTGCAGTTTTCTCTCACCAGCTGCGTGACAGTGTACAAGGTGATGTCTCGTGATAATATTTAATTAAGTCTTTCAACAGAGTTTAAACTCTTCAAATAGGAGTTGGCAATATATAATAATAGGAATCGAGGAACGGGAATTTAACTGTAAAAGAAATTTATTTCCATGCATGTTATATATGTTATAATGACTATTACCAGTGAACACGACTGTAAAAGTGTACATGGAAGATTGTCTGTCACAAGATTCCCAATCCGTGATTATTATATTAATACCTACAATTAATGAATTGAGAATTAAATATATTTGGTTAAAAATATGTTCAATTATATATTACTTCAGAAATATTTTCGATGATGATACTATTATGATACTATTATATGATACTATTAGAATTTCCGTAATTTGTATCACACTAAATCTCTCTAATATTTGCTGGATCCACATTAATTGATTTTTCATTCAAAAATTATTGGGAATAATTAGATATGTAATAATTATAAAATATATCGGTAGCACGTTCATCAGATTCAATTTTAGTTTTAATTCGAACTCATTGAGTCAGTTAAAAAAAAATATTTGTTAGTGAAAAGACTTTTGAAAAATTATATTAAAAAAAATCCTTTTTCTCAACTGCTAAGCTTTAAAATTTTACATTTCAAAAATATAACAATTTGGATTTGTAACAATTTGGAAAAATCGGTAGATTTTTTTAGCTTCTGATCAAGATTGATCTTCAGTGTGTGACTATAAATATATAATGCGCATTGACTGTAAAAACGCACGTAAAGCTTGGAAACAAACAAACATGGTGAGTGTTAGCGAATACTTCCATGTTGAAATAATGCATGCAAATTGAATAAATACATACATGGTGAATGAATAAATGTTGAATGAATTCTTGTCAAATGCATACAAGTTGAATAAATACTCGTTGAATTCCTACATGTTGAATTTATACATTTTGAATGAATTCATACAAGTTTAACGGATAGATACATGTTGAATACATAAATGTTGAATACATACATGTTGAATGCATAAACCATAATGCAAACCTAGTGTATCAGTTTTTCCGATAATTAAGATTCCCCCCACTACGTCAGAGGTGTAATTATTATATTCCCTGGCTATTCCATCAACATCAAATTAGTGGAGGATTTCAACTCGAATTGGAATATTCGGATATTCCGTTGAAGTTTAGTAATTATAGTAAAAAAAAGTTAAAATCTGACGCAATTAAAAGGGATTATTTCAGTTACCTATAAACTACTCATTCTTTTCTTTCGAATCGAAGTTTTTAGAGGCAAGTGCTTGCGTAATAAAAGTTGTTAATCTCTCCTTACGGTAGAAATTAGGAGGTAATTACTCCTCATAAATATGCAAATCGCTAATAATTAAAAGTGAATAAAAAGTTGTGATGAACGAGCCATTATTGAGGTGATTTTCATCATTCAATTTAATTTAATATATGAAAATACACATACTGTTACTGTTTTCGAACTGTTCTATCATTTCAAAACAATAGATTTGTTGATATACACATTTTGTTCTTAGTTGAACTGAAAGCAGCTTACTTATTTTAAATTCAAAAATTGAGTTTGATATTATAAGATTTGAATAATGTATATCCATTATTCTTAGTAAAGTGAGAATAATTGCTATAAAATATTCAAATATAATATATTTTAAATTGTTTTATATAAATATATTATTGGGAAACAGTTTATAAATAATTTTATTCAATGAATATTTCCAACATTCGATGACCCCCAGGAGCGGCCTAATCAGCTGCTGAATTTAGAGGTGTACATACGTGGCTGTCGTAACAGATTGAGAGCCCTAAATACGATTCCCAAGGAATCAGTGATAGCTTTGCAGGAGCCTTTCAACGGCTATCGCAGGAAGCTCTGACGCAGAAGACCCAGTTATCATGGAGAAGGTTTATGAGCTTCTATTACTGGAGGTTACAGTGCCCAGATGGCGGTAGGGAAGCTCGCAAGTTCTTGCTACTAAAAATCAATCGGCAGGTGGCCCAATTTTTAAGGACTGACTCCCTACCTACGCTGCCTGAACCCATAATCTTAGTTGTTCACAATCGACACGCTTCTGTCGATGATAAATTACTAAAGTTGAAGAAAAGAG
Organism: Caprella mutica; assembly: GCA_947561585.1. Taxonomy (NCBI): domain Eukaryota; kingdom Metazoa; phylum Arthropoda; class Malacostraca; order Amphipoda; family Caprellidae; genus Caprella; species Caprella mutica. The sequence goes on along the minus strand of CANNZV010002061.1, from coordinate 93,814 downwards.
TGGCAGCAAAGTTTGAAGATGGTAACGTAAGTGGAGCATTTCGTGAGCAGTCATCTTCGGAAGGACTGGCCCAACTCAACGAAGACATTGTCAGAACGTTGAGGTCAAAACACCCATCTGCTCCGGAAAGCTTGATCAGGCCATAACTTCGGGATAATTCTCTAATTGTGCCTATTGTTTCGGAAGAGGAAAACGGACGGCTGTTAATTCTTTCCGTCCTGGTTCTGCCGAAGAACCTTATGTCATTAGGAAAGATCATTTGAAGACTTTATTGTCCCATTCATCTGCAAAGGTTGGAGTGCGTCTTTTAACCACTCTGACAGATTTTGTGAATGTGATTTTGAGAGGAGAAGTTTATGATTTTGTTTTGTCAACTTTACGGAGCCATATTCTGCGCTTTGACCAAAGAGTATAGAGACATCAGACTCATAGCAGTTGGTAATACCTTGCGAAGGTTGGCTGCCAAGGTTGGTGCGTGCCCCTTATCACACTCTCTTGGTAGCGAATTAAGACTGGTTCAGCTTAGGGTGGCTGTGAGGCTGCCGCACATTCGGCCAGATGGTAGTTGAGTGACTGTAAGTATGGGAGGGTATTTCTCAAGGTGGATATGAATAATACTTTCTATTTTCTGAGGAGAAATACCTATGGCCAGCTTATTCTACGCCTACATCTTTGTCTTTTAGTAGAGAAGTGCTGAGGACGGAGACAGGTATCCAGCAGGTTGACCATATTCGATCGGCTATATTTGCTCTTGGAATTGATAAGGTGGCTCGCAGGGTTGAATCAGACTTCAATGTTTTGGTATCTGGACGATGCAGCCCTATGAATTACACCGGAGAGAGTTTTGAAGGACGTTAAAACCTTGATAAATGGGTTGACCGCCCTTGGACATGAAGTTAATAGCGCGAAATATAACCTGACCATCCTCGATAATACTGCACTATGTGAAACAGAATTGCTGTTCCGGGCAGTGGTTCCAAATGTCAGGGTGGTTCATAAGGACAAAAGGACAATAATCAATGCTCTTTGTTGGGAGCACCTTTAAGTGACTTTGGTATTCCTGCGGATATTTTAAGGAGGAACAAAGATCTGGGTTGCGGGTGGTGGATAACAATCAAGACTTCTTTTTGTTGAGAAATTTTTTCTCCATTCCGAAGTTGTAATATGTTTCTCTTCATCTTGCAAGAGGCACGTAGTCGAGCTTAACTTTTTTGATAAATCACTTAGATCGGCCGTTGCCAGTGTGAACAATGTAGAGATGTCAGCCGATTCTTGGGTTTAGGCTACTCTACCGGTTGGCCATGTTGGACTAAGTTGTAAGAGAGCAGGAGACATTGCTTTACCTGCTTTTGTGACTTCAATGTATTCTGTGAGTGATTTGGTTGAAGATATTCTCTCTAATATTAATATATTTGATACCGGAGAGTTTTCGGATGCAGATGGGACATGGAGGCGGGGATTATAGGCCGGTATCGCGGTACCAGTCCACGAGTCCAGCTAAAAAGAATGGGGTACACAACGGGTTCATTCATTAATGGAGAGTCTGGTGGCTAGAGCTGATCAGAAAGCTAGAACACGACTGTTATCAGCATCTCTTAAAGAAACTGGAGTGTGGTTGATTGCAATTCCCATTCCGTCATTGGGTACACAGCTTTATCCAGAGGTCATATGGGTAGCCATTGCTCTCAGAATTGGTGCTATAGTTTTTGAATCTCATTCATGCCGCTATGGTAGTGGGAGGGATGTTCGAGAACTGCATGCTCTGTTTTGTAGATACAGTGTAGGACATCACCCAAGACATACGGCAATGAATGATGTTTAAAATGGGCTTTGCGGTGAGCAGGACTCCCTTCAGTGCCTAAGCCTGGGGTCGATTGGGGTGATGGTAAACGCCAAGATGGTGTAAGCGTGTTTCCTTACATGAGTGGAATGGGTCTGATTTGGGATTGCAATGTGTCGACACTTATGCCGAGACACACCTCAGTGATTCCACAGTTGAGGCCAGATCAGGTGCCGGGGCCGTAGAGAACCGTAAACGTCAGAGATACTCCGCCCTTGGAGGTGCTTACATATTTGAACCAGGAGTGTACGGTAATACGACCGCCTCAATCGAAAATACACAACCCCGATTCCATCGCGTCTAAGTCATGAGCCACTGGCGGCTCTCGTCCCTCCCATCACCCCCAAGCCAAAACCAAGAACGATGAGTCCCTTCTCACCCCACAATCTCATCGCCCTTTTCACTTGCCTCTTGCACTGGCTGGTGACATCCACCCCCACCCTGGCTCCTCCTCCCCTCCACCAGGAAGCTCCTCCAGCGACTTCTCTGGCTTCACCTCTCCATTACCCCATTGTCCTTTGACCTACGAGAAATGAAAGACTTCCTCCCGGATAGCTCCTCCATTTTTTCGGATGACCTGTCCTCCTTGGGCTTCTCTGGTTTCTCCCACCGCTCCCCTAACCCCCTCATCAGTCGGCTTCAAAACAATAAAAATGCTTCTCCCTCCGGTATCTCCATTCTGCAACTCAACTGCAACGGCATCAAACACGCCCTCCCAGAACTCGCTGTTTTCCTCTACCAACAACACATAGACATTTCTTGCATCCAGGAAACCAAGTTTGGACCCGACGCCCCCCTGAAGGATGTCCCCGGCTACACGGTGCTGCGTCAGGACAGTGTTGGGGGAGAGGGAGGACTGGCCTTCCTCATCAAGCACTCGATCAGTTTCACCCACCTAGATTTGCAGCACCTCAACGATGGCACCACAGAGAAGAATTTCTCAATTTTCTCCTGTCAAAGAGGCTACCAACCAAACTTTGTAGCCCTCCTAGATCACACGGCCAACACAACAATACTTGGCGATTTTAACTCTCACAACCTTGCCTGGAGCTCCCACACATCTGACGCTCGAGCAGTTAGGCGTGGCGAAGAGCTCCTATCAGCAATCAACTCTAGCTCCCTTTGCCTGTTGAACTCCCCATCACCATCCAGAGTCCCTTCAGCCGGACCGTCGTCCTCCCAGACCTCTCCCTCATCTCTGAGGGTCTCGCTCACATGACAGAGTGGAACTGCCTCACTAGAGTAAATTCCGACCGCATCCCGATCATCCTCAAACTTGACCTTCACCCCCCCCCCCTCCTCTCTGAACGTCTGAGGAAATCCTATAGGAGCTTCAGAAGCGCTGACTGGGCTCTGTTTGAAGTGACAACTGAGGCCCTCTTTTCCGCTGCCACTCCCCCGTGTCCTGCTCTGCGGGTGAAAAAGTCTTTAGGGATGTCCTGCTGCAGGCTGATTCCGCGTGTGTCCCGTTTGACTTCAGGAGGGTCTTCATCCCTGGAATTCCGCCCGATCGCAATGGTTTGATTACCTCGATCGGTTCTCCAACGGTGGGAGCCCTCGCACCTTCTGGAGTCTCCTTCGTTCCTTACCAGGTCGCCGCCAGGCTGCTGCTCCCAACCAACCTATATCCTTCTGCAACACTGCTCTAACATCTCATAGGGACATTGCTGCTAATTTCAACAGGCTGTTAACATCTGTTGTCCCCCACTCCTCTGACCCTGCCACCCATAGACTCACCAGAGGCCTCCACCGTTCCCACCCCCTATACCACGCTGCCTCCATGTTCACGGAGCAGCAAGTCCGCATGGCCATAACCAAGTCGGGCTCCTCTACAGCTGGACCCGGACAACCTCAACATCCATCACCTCAAACACCTTGGCCCTTACGGTATTGGCTTCCTCACTAAGCTGTTCAACTTGTCCCTTGCCTCCGCTGACATCCCGGTCATCGGGAAAACCGCAATTGTTCTCCCAATCCCAAAACCTGGGAAACCACTCCACTTAGGAACCTCCTACCGACCTATCAATTTGCTGTCGCCCACTGTTAAAGTCCTCGAGAGATTGCTGCTCCCACAGCTCAGAGACCACCTCCCCACATCGGACTCCCAACATGGCTTCCGTGAACTCCGGTCCACCACCTCAGCCCTCACGCACAGCATCGTGAGAGGCTTCAACGGAATCAACATGCCCCGATAACCTGGATGAACAATCGCCCCAGCAATAGACTTCTCCAAGGCTTTCGACTCATTTCACACTGACACCCTCATACGCATGATAAGGCCTCGTCCCTCCGCGCCAATACGGTGAGATGGCTTGCCGCTTACCTGATGGGACGGCTGTCAGCAACCACCTACTGGAACACCCTGTCGGGGCACCGGCATGTTAGGGCCGGAATCCCGCAGGGTTCAGTCATCTCCCCTGTCCTCTTCAACTTCTTCGTATTCGACTGCCCTGCCACCCTGCAAACCGTGACCTCATATACAGACGACTTCACCTTCGCGGTTACCAACCCAAACATCCACGAGGCAGAGAGGGAGATGAACGAGGGACTGGCTGAAGTGTCCAAATGAGCTGCGTCTTAAACCCTGACAATCGCACCGGCCAAATCATCGGTCTCCCTCTTCACCCCTGACACAGCCCAAACCAGATATCACCCTCAGATTTTTCTCAATAACACCCTCCTCCCACTTTGTAAAACCCCCACCATCCTAGGAGTAAACTTTTCCACTCATTTCTCCTTCACACCATACATCCAGTCTGTAATCACCAGAAGGACCTAAAAGAGGTCCTTCTCATTACATATAAAAACCTTATACTCCAAAACCACGCCTTCCGTGTGTGTACGGACAATCTGCAGATGGCTGCACCAGACCATCTGCACTCAGAGTATGGTGCTCCCTGTCACACAGGACCCCGACCTACTCTGGAAACAATACCTACTTAGTACCCTCCGCCCCTCCTACCCCCTTCACCTTGACTCTCTCCTCCCTAGAGGCCCTCGTACCATGAAGAACTCCCCCTCCTCCCTGTACCCCGCCAACGTGTCTCACTTTCTGGTTGACGGAGTCCTCACGGAAGACTCGTACAGAGAGGCCATTGGGTTGGTCCACGCGGGGACTTTCACGACCTGTGCGGCCGGACTGCAGCATAACCGTGTGCTACAAGCACACTCCCCCTTCGTCTGCTCTTATACAAAAAAAATACAAAAAAAGTTATAAGACTCGAAATATATCCCATTCTTTCAATAACTGAGTCATCATTTGAAGTTAAGATAGACTCTTGAATTCGCCCTCCAACTGAGACATGATTTCATAAAATCCACTTCCCCATCACTCAGTACCCAATCCTTTCAAGGAAGCTATTACTTCTAATCCATTTAACTTCATCTCTTTTCTACATGATTAGCTTAGTACAAATCAGAAGTCATGAGATGAGGAGAGATGTTCTTACTGGGACTGTGGAAAAATCTATGGAGAATCGAGTTTTGATTTGATCTTTCATTTGGATAACTTTTGAATTACTAAAAGTGGAATGTTTTCAATTTATAAAAATAAATTTAGAATTCACTTTTAACTTTAAAATAAATTTATAAATAAGGTTAAAAATTGTTTTTATTACCTTTATTTGAAAGTATGGTAAAGGTACAATGAAACTCCGACTTAGATCATAGAAGCTATACTTCCCCTTCTGCTGTTTTATTAAGAAGACGGGCGATAAGAAAGATCTGCAACAGACACATTCCCCATAGGGGATCCAATCGCACTCTCTTCAGTTATCGATATCTCATATTTCTTCAAAGGGAATTCGTATCTATATTCTCCCGGGGATAGATATCAGTAGTAAGGATACGGCACACATATTGGATGTTTAGCAGCCTTTGGTTATCGCATATATGAAAATTATTTGTTTAGAAAATTTAAAATTATTCAGTGTTTACTTATATTCAGTGTTTATACTTATATTAAGTGTTTTCATTTTTGTTCTTCACTGTACCGAAGAAAGACACGGTATAAATTACGACCGAACAAGTCTTTTGAAAGTATTATCCCTAATATTTCCTTATCCATTTCGATCAAATGCTTCTGTTCTCGTAACTCGCAACTCCAATTAGAGCACCAGGAAATAAATTCTTCTTCTAAAGCTACAGATGAAATATTATTAGGCAGTTGAATTGTTAGGAGTATCTTTTGACAAAAGTTACCGGGGTGTTAATGTTGAGCCATTGTATTTGGTAGATGTGGAAGTATATATTTTGTGATACCTAGGGGTGGATAAATATTTTGATTATTCACTTTTTTTAGGTTCCCAATTATGTAAATTTACTAGTACATAAATTGAATAATAGTTTTTTTCATTCAAACTTATGTCTGAATTCTTGTTAATAATAACAATATTGAAACATCAAGTTTCTACAACACTTTAGAATTATTTATATAGTAGACTAATTTTTTTCAGTTTCTTTCACATACACAAAATCAATCAAAATTGGGGCAAAACTCAAAATCATATTATTAGAATATAAATTTTGTAACACCACATGTTTTCTCAAAGCAGTTAGTCGATGTCACAGTTCTTTCCCTGAGGAATATGATTGATGAAGGGAGTAGCTGTAATACCAAACAGAGAAAACCTACCAACGTTACAATTTCCGTTATTACTCCACGCTGTGCCATACCAACAGATTGAGCAACAGAAAATAGCAATGTTGTACAGGCTTTTTGTGAACTTGAAGTGATTAGTTTGGTAAATGAGTGATTTGATTTTGGTCCCCTGGTAATTTGATCCCCTTTAAATTGACCCCGGTTATTTGATCCCCGTTAAATTGACCAAGAGTTTGACGTTTAGAACTAGAAAATCGGTCTTAAGGTTCAGTGTTCCAAAATCATATCAATGCCAGACCACTTTCAAAAATATATATATACCAAGAAAAAATGCAAAAAATTATTTATTTTAATTTATGTTTAATGTACAGTCGTATCATAAATATTGATTTCTTTATCTTGTTAAATCTAAATATTCATTAAAACTAAAGAAATGAAATAATTTTTATTTGCTTTCCGATGTGTGTGTTTTCAATCATATTTTAAAATCAATTTTTGCCAATGTTAAAAGTTAAACTTTTATGTAGTTGGTAGTCCACGAATATATGGCAATATAATGAATATAATGGCATAAAAATCTTGAAAAAAGTTCATGAGTCCATAAATTGATGTTACATTAGTCAGATAATCGCAAAATACTACAAAAGATTATAAAAAAAATTCACTTTGTTATTGGTATACATAAATCTCAATTTACAATCTTCATATTATTGACATATGGTTAGCACATTGTAATACATTGAATAGGCAAGAATATGATACCAAGCCATTTCTACTAGTTATTCACTGTTATTTTAATAGATATCAATCAAATAATAACTGTTACCCATAATAATACATTCGATAAGCAAACTAAAATTATCAACTTTTGCCTTCTTCTGTGACTCTTTTTTGCGACAGTTTTCTTTATTTTCGAGTAATAATTAAGTTCTGCAGTATTTTTTTATGAAACTTTCTAAAGTTGTAAAAGTGGTCACCAATTCGCCACGCGTGTCTTTGGTCAAATAGTTTTTTGAAAGATATCTTCTGTTCTTAGTTGCAAAAGAATAGAATGTATTCAAGTAAATTACAGCATAAATGTTAAAAAACCTAAATTTGAATTGTTAAGCTCTTCCAAGTAAGTTTTATTACAATTGTTTTCCAGAGTAAAATAAGTACCACACAAATTCAACATTATAAAATATGAAATAACCTATTATAACTTTATTCATTCCACCATTAAATAATCTTTTCTAACATTCTTGTAATTTTTTTATTTGTAATTAAAAAATCAAGTATGTAATAATATAGTTCAAACTAAATTTATTTTATTAAAAATTATGAATTAATGTATTCATTTTTAGAAAATTTTAACGACTTTTCATATATTATACATATAATAATTGTAAGGTACACTATCTATATCTTTATTAGTTCTATAGCATATATGTAAATTAATTATGTAAATGAGAAGAAAAGTGATTATTATAACCATATGGCATATTGTTCCAATTTTAGGGTTCGGATATTCACTGATGTCACGTACGACGGAAATGGATTCGAACAGCATCATTCGAACGCACAATATTATTGTGGGTATTATTTCAGAAGTGTTTTTTTTAATAGTGCAACACTGGTCGAATCCATTAGGTGAAATTGAAACTAGAGAGTTTGATTGACACTCTTATTGTTATTTCATTATTTAATGCTGCAGAAGAATTTTAACAGAGTTATTAACATGTCTAATTTTATGATAGATGACTTTATAGAGTTTATGGGTACTCTAGATAAAAACTGCACTTTTGATAGATCAGTTTTACAGTCACTGATAAAAATGTAAATATTTTCAACTGAATAAATACAGATTTTTTATTGAAACCATTTATTGATCTGATCCCAAAATAGTTTGGTATTCATGCTATTAGTTGCTTACAACATTTATATATTGATTAGAAAAAGATCAATAATTTAATTCGATTAAAATAATCTGTCTGGATTTAATTGTGTATCTCGGTAACCAACACATTTTGATTAATATACAAAATCTTATCAAATGTATATTTGTCCTAAATAGTTTCGGAAGTTTAAAACGAAGTTAGTTTTCCTTGCCATGCTACCACTCAAATTTTTATTCATTTTAATACATATGATTGAGAAGAGCAACGTAACTGAATTAACAATTCATTTAAAACTCGCGTTGCATAGAGTTTTACTACCGGGAAAATGATAATTTGATCGATAAATGAAGCAGTAATTTCACCTATAAAATCTACATCATATTTTGTGAATGAAGATAGACTCCATTAAATTTAAACATATATTCAATTTCAACATGAATAATTTGATACCAATGTTTTTAAATATAATTCATTGACATTACTGCGATAATAGCTATAGAAAATAACAATTATTTAGTTTAGACAATAAAGAAACAATGTTACTCAATTGAAGAGATCTGAACCCACAGTAACACTAAAAGTAAAGAAACAATATCCTGCAGAGGAGATCATTCCAAAGGATTTGGGGAATTGCATTGGGGAACAAAAGACAGGATATCTTTTGTATCCAATATCGGTGATTGTGCGATCTCTCGTATTGCTGAGAGGGATGAACCGCACAGACCTTAACTAGAGGTCAGACGAGGTCAATTGGCTCAGGAGATTGGAATAATTTACTTCAATTGACCGTTAGGTACTAATATATATTAAAATGACTCATATAACATAGTTTGAGTTTTTAAACAATAATCATATCTTGACGTTAATTGAATTAAGATATTTAACAAAAAATAAATAGTTTTTCAGAATTTAAAAAAGTGAATGACTTTATACTAAATTAATTAATTAATCAATTCATTTTAAATAAGTATTTATAATTTGTCAACAATTTTTTGATTTCCCCGAATGGCTTCAATACTCATAATGTTCTTTATCTTATGTTTATTCACAAGATACTAGCTTTCTTCTCAATGTATACACATGAAATATTTTGCGAGCAATAATAATAACTCGAAAGATAGTTAGAAAACACCATAAAACTGTACCTATTCCCCTGTTGATTCAACTTGAAACTTCAGCAATATTTTACTTTAACTTTTGGTTGAGCAGCTGTTGCATGGATAGTCGTGTAATGAATGTATTCATCTTTAAAGCTGCTGTCAGTTGGAAAATAACAGAGAGATGCTTTCACAGTGAGAATAAGACAGAATTTGATATAAAGCAAAACTGGTCAATAGAATAAACTACTAAAACAATACAATTTTTTATTGTATTATGATTATACTTAGAACGTGATAACGAACACTCAACGCACTCGTAAAGTGAATATTAACATGTGTCTTGCAAAAAGCTTTTATTTAGAAATTTCTGACTGACCTATCTTGTCCTATGTTGTCACCCACTTTCCAAGCACGGCTAACCTAATTGCAGGTCCCAGTAAATACAGTGTTACCGTAAAGGAAAATTAGAAATTTGGAAATTCATTTAATTATGAAGAATCAATCAGTTAATTGTTTCAAGATATATAATATGTAATGCCATTGATAATAAGGCTTAATTTATTTTTAAATATTTATTCAAATTTAACACAGTACATGGCACTAATATTTCTTCATAAATTCTTGAACTGTAGAAATGAATTGAAGAGAGGACAATTTTTTATTTCACAATCTGGTTATTCTATTTATACCTGTCTCTCTTCCTTCCTTTTCTATCTCCTTCCTCTTTCCCATCCACTCTCTCCACCTCCTTCCCTCCAGGTGGATAAATGCACCTCATCCCTCCAGGTGGATTAATACCCCTTCCTCCTCTCCAGGTGGAGGAACACCTCGTCTCAATTCATATTTATTTATTAGATCTCAGGTTCTGTTTCAGGGGATTGCATTTCATTGAATACATTTTGCATTTTTGGCAAAATATAATTCTTACAATCCACTTATTCTGATGAATTATTAACAAATATCAAACATCATGAATGGATTTTGGTGATACAAAATAGTCTGCAAAATCACTGATGGAATGATACCAAAAAACAGGTAAAATAGGTGCAGTGAATTAGTAGGCCTGCGATTGTCCTGCCAAATATAAGAAAATATGTTTTGTTCTTTTAAACTGGGACGGTACACTAGTTTCCGAGTTAGTACTAGCGGTAATTATTTATTTATTTTACAGTTTCAGTGCATTGGAATGTGAAGGTAACATAAATAATATTGAGATTGTAATAAATTGTTACTCATGTGGAAATTTATGATGTGCAATGAGATTGTAAATATTAGAATGAACTAAAATTTGTTTAACAAAGAAATAACAACACAAAACACAAGAATAATTTGTTTGATTCGTTTATATTCGATGGTAAATTTATTCATCATCAAGTAGTTGATACCCATTTTTATTCACCATTTAATTACAGATATTCCTATTTATTCACCATTGAATTACAAAATAATATTCCTATATATTCACCATTGAATTACAGATATTCCTATTTATTCACCATTAAATTACAGATGCTCCTATTTATTCACCATTAAATTACAGATATTCCTATTTATTCACCATTGAATTACAAAATAATATTCCTATTTATTCACCATTGAATTAAAGATATTCCTATTTATTCACCATTAAATTACAGATGTTCCTATTTATTCACCATTAAATTACAGATATTCCTATTTATTCACCATTAAATAACAGATATTCCTATTTATTCACCATTAAATTACATTTATTCCTATTTATTCACCATTAAATTGAAAATATTCCTATTTATTCACCATTAAATTGAAAATATTCCTATTTATTCACCATTAAATTACAAATATTCCTATTTATTCACCATTAAATTGAAAATATCCCTATTTATTCACCATTAAATTACAGATATTCCTACTTATTTACCATTAAATTACAGATATTCCTATTTATTCACCATTAAATTACAGATATTCCTATTTATTCACCATTAAATTACAGATATTCCTATTTAGTCACCATTAAATTACAGATATTCCTATTTATTCACCATTAAATTGAAAATATTCCTATTTATTCACCATCAAATTACAGATATTCCAATTTATTCACCATTAAATTACAAATATTCCTATTTATTCACCATTAAATTGAAAATATCCCTATTTATTCACCATTAAATTACAGATATTCATATTTATTCACCATTAAATTACAAATAAGCCGATTTATTCACCATCAAATTACAGATATTCCTATTTATTCACCATTAAATTACAAATATTCCTATTTATTCTCATCACATCTTTGCTCCCTCTTAACCTACCTACTGTAAAATATTTAAAGAGTATTGGTGATATTTATGTGAACTTCAGCGATGTTTGTGGTACTTCAGAGCACCTGAAATGTAAACTAACTACCGGATAATATGCAGGCAATACAGAGAGTGCAGTCTGCATGCATATGCACAATGCACTTCTTAGTGTTGGTAAGTTGTGCAGAGAGTGCAGTCTGCATGCATATGCACAATGCACTTCTTAGTGTTGGTAAGTTGTGCAGAGAGTGCAGTCTGCATGCATATGCACAATGCACTTCTTAGTGTTGGTAAGTTGTACCGAGAGTGCAGTCTGCATGCATATGTACAATGCACTTCTTAGTGTTGGTAAGTTGTGCAGAGAGTGCAGTCTGCATGCATATGCACAATGCACTTCTTAGTGTTGGTAAGTTGTACCGAGAGTGCAGTCTGCATGCATATGTACAATGCACTTCTTAGTGTTGGTAAGTTGTGCAGAGAGTGCAGTCTGCATGCATATGCACAATGCACTTCTTAGTGTTGGTAAGTTGTACCGAGAGTGCAGTCTGCATGCATATGTACAATGCACTTCTTAGTGTTGGTAAGTTGTGCAGAGAGTGCAGTCTGCATGCATATGCACAATGCACTTCTTAGTGTTGGTAAGTTGTACCGAGAGTGCAGTCTGCATGCATATGTACAATGCACTTCTTAGTGTTGGTAAGTTGTGCAGAGAGTGCAGTCTGCATGCATATGCACAATGCACTTCTTAGTGTTGGTAAGTTGTACCGAGAGTGCAGTCTGCATGCATATGTACAATGCACTTCTTAGTGTTGGTAAGTTGTGCAGAGAGTGCAGTCTGCATGCATATGTACAATGCACTTTTTAGTGTTGGTAAGTTGCGCAGAGAGTGCAGTCTACATGCATATGTACAATGCACTTGTTAGTGTTGGTAGGTTGTGCAGAGAGTGCAGTCTGCATGCATATGTACAATGCACTTGTTAGTGTTGGTAAGTTGCGCAGAGAGTGCAGTCTGCATGCATATGTACAATGCACTTGTTAGTGTTGGTAAGTTGCGCAGAGAGTGCAGTCTGCATGCATATGTACAATGCACTTGTTAGTGTTGGTAAGTTGTGCAGAGAGTGCAGTTTGCATGCATATGTACAATGCACTTGTTAGTGTCGGAGGGTTTTATTTTGGAAAGTCTTTGTGTGTTTGGCAATGAGGAACTGGAGAAGTGAATCGTTTATCACGGAGATCAAATACAACAGTCGAGACAGATCTACCCAGAGTGGATTACCGTGTCGAGGAGAATAGATTGGGGGTGTGTGTTCATTATGATATTCAGTATAATAAGTATATGATAATTTGAATAATTATTGAATATGAGTTATCTAACTATTTGATATTCAGTATGAGAAGTTTTTGAAAAGAAAGTGAAATAATATAATAATATTTAATTGAAATATGTAGTTAATACCTATAAATACATTAATTGCCCAAAATATATACATTTTATCTTCATAGACCAAGTTGATGGCATAACATGAATAAAGGAAGAGAGTTCAGCACTGGAGTTGGAGGCTTCGATGGAAACTTTAATCTGAAATGATTTTAGGAGAGAACTGGTATGAAACAGTTAGTAGAACAACGTGTAGAGATAGAGATGAGAACAACGTGTAGAGAAAGAGATGAGAACAACGTGTAGAGAAAGAGATGAGAATAACATGTAGAGAAAGATATGAGAATAACATGTAGTGGAAGAGATTAGAACAACATGTAGAGAAAGAGATGAGAACAACGTGGTGAGAAAGAGAGGAGAACAAGTTGTAGAGAAAGATGAGAACAACGTGTAAAGAAAGAAAATGACACATCAAAATAACATGTTATGGAAAGAGATGACTAGTTATTTTGACAATACTATCACATTGAAAAATGACGGAGAAGCATCTTTGTGTTTAGAATGACAACAATGCCTTAGAAAAAGGAAACAAAACTTATCATTTTTACTATAAAAGAATTGAGAAGGGTTGTAAATGATGTTAAGTTTTGTATATATATAAAGCTTTCTCGTCTCAGATATAAATATATTTTTAGAAGAGGAAAATGTAAGTTATGTTATTTAGAACCCATCAAATTCCTAACACACAGAGTTAATTTCTGAGATGGAAACTATAACAAATAAATGAGAACTAATCCACCCCTGTAAATTGGTTTATAGGTTTCCATGGGGGGAGGGGGGGGGGAAGTGTTTGCAGACTTGCAATGAGTTTGCATATACAATAATAGGGAGTAAATTCACCGTTGAAATCAGGTAAAATGTTCGACTACATTGCACCTATTATTAACAGGGTAAAAGGGCCCATAGATAAATAGAATGTGTTATATGCAGGTAAAATAACACAAGTAGTAAAATTATTGAGATATATTATAGCTCTTTAATCTAACCAGTTTAATTCTTATATTTAGTCTAAAAATATAATACTACCAGTCTATCATTCATAATCTATGTAATAATTTAACAATATTCTAATCAACGTAGTTCTATCGCATGCCAATAGAATGCAATTACGTAACTTTATGTTGTTTGTTTCATCAACATTCGCTGCGAATTAAAAGAAAAACTCGATTAAAAACACCGCCAGAGCTTATTGCTCTACGCTTCAATTTGCGAGAAAAGTCTCCTAAAAAGTTGCTGTTTTTTTGTGTTCCAATTATCTGAGAAATGCGTAAGAATGTGAGTGTGATTGTGAGTGTGAAGGTGAGTGATAATATGAGTGTGAATGTGAATGAGAGTGTGAATGTGGGTGTGAATGAGAGTGTGAATGTGGGTGTAAATGAGAGTGGGAGTGTGATTGTGAAGGAATAAAGAAGGGTGGAGAAGCTGTTTACCTGCGCGAAAATTTGTCAAATCTTTCAAGGGTATTAGGAAATAATTTGAACGGTCAAGTGGAGGTACTTATATTATATATAGAGTGATTGATTCTGGTGTTTGCAAATATATATAGACTACCTAAATCTGTGGATGAATTTTATGACGTAATTTGTGATGAAATGCTACATATATCTAAAAAAATGTGCCTCGGAAAAATATGGGAAGCGGACAAAGTGGAATTCCAAGAAACCGAAAAATTATAATGAGAAAGAGAGCTAAATTAAGGCGGAAATTTAGAGAAACCACCAAGGACAGAGCACGACTGACGATATAGGAAGAATTGACAACTTTTGAGGAAGATCTTGTTCTGTTTCGAAGGGTGGAGAGTGTGAGTGAGAAGAGAAATGCTATATGGAAGTGCTTAGAAGACCGAGATCGGCAAACATTGACGTGATGTTGGAGGAAGGTGAGCAGCCTGGGTGAGAGAGTGTTTTAAATTTTCCACCGAGTCATTACAGAGAGCAAATAATGAACTGAAATCGTATTCAGAAGCGGGTCCTGACGAGGTTTCTGCTATTCTTTTAAAGAAATGTGTGGATGTACTCTCCTCTCCCTTATTTATGTTCTGGAGAGCATCGTTAATTTCAGGAACTATTCCAACAAAACTGAAGCTGGGATACATTACTCCAATAATTTACAAAGGAATGGACAAAAAACAACCAAAAAATTATGGATCAGTGTAAATTCATGGCGGTAAAATCAACGCTTGGTTAATTCAACGCATGGTAAATTCACCGGATGGTGAATTCATCACATGGTAATTTCATCGCATGTAAATTCATCGCATGGTAATACAAATAATAGAAAGGTAAATTACAGATCATTTTTTATAAGACATTGTAAAGTTACAAATAATTTATGGATAAATTGCTAAAGCAAACCGTTTATATTAAAAAATTAAATTCTATCGTTAAACTGCACAAACTATATATCTACGAATACTGTTAAAAAGATAAATTGTAAGCAATAACTCTTGAATAATCAGAAAACCTCGTTCCCATTTACTGAGGCAATTATGCTTTGTTGATCATTTTTTCAAATAGGTGTTGCATTTACAGTTATGTTGTTGTTCGAACTATGAGTAGCTACACAAATACGTAATTTGAGAAATAATATAAATTCAAATTAAAGAGGAATACTAAATTAATTCAAGTATACTCACATATTAAATATTTTATAGTATTTTATAGTAATTGTATTACTCATTATATGACATTCTATCACTAAAAATCCAATCATTTTGAAATAAATTAACAGCACAAATTCGTACGAACGAGTTACCCTAATCCAGCGAAAAATAAAGTGAGGTCGGCGCAAAGAATTTATTGAAGTTTATCAATTTAATTTTATAATATACCATGCGATGAATTTACCTTACGATGAATTTACCAAGCGATGAATTTACCGTGCGATGAATTCACCATACAATTAATTTACCATGCGATGAATTTACCATGCGATGAATTTACCATGCGATGAATTTACTGCAATGAATCTACCGGATACTGTAAATTGTGAAGATACACTAATAAAGTGATTGTGATGGAGACTAAGAAAAATGAGAGTTTTACCATCAGACACAAACGGGTGGCGCAGTAGAGTGGCCTCGACTGGCGGATGAACCAGTTGGAACTTCATATCAGGTGAATGTGAGTGTGAATGTAAGTGTGGATGTGAGTGTGGATGTGAGTGAGAATGTGAGTGTGAATGTGAGTGAGAATGTGAATGTGAGTGTGAATGTGAGTGTGGATGTGAGTGTGGATGTGAGTGAGAATGTGAGTGTGGATGTGAGTAAGAATGTGAGTGTGGATGTGAGCGAGAATGCGAGTGTGAATGTGAGCAGCCTGAACGAGATATACTGAGTGACTTTGATTTCTCCCCTGAGTCGTTACAGGAGGCAATAAATGAACTGAAATCGTATTCAGCTGCGGGTCCTGACGGGGTTCCTGCTATTCTTTTAAAGAAATGTGCGGATGTACTCTCCTCTCCATTGTTTATGCTCTGGAGAGCATCGTTGAATTCAGGAACTATTCCATCAAAACTGAAGCTCGGGTATATTACTCCAATTTACAAAGGAGGGGACAAAACACAACCTAAAAATTATAGACCTGTTGCCCTGACTTCTCACATTAGTAAAGTGTTTGAGAAGGTTGTAGGGAGTGAAATTGTGGGGTATCTGAATAGAGCTGTACTATTCAATCCGGGACAACATGGATTCAGACAGGGACGGTCCTGCGTGTCACAATTGTTGGAACACCGACAGTGCATCCTCGAAGCCTTGGAGAGTGGGCTGTCTGTGGATGTGGTCTATCTCGACTTTGCTAAGGCCTTCGATAAAGTTGACCATACTGTGCTTCTGAGGAAGTTAAAGGCAACTGGACTGGATGGAAAGCTGTTGTGTTGGTTGAGGGCTTTCTTAATTGGACGAAAACAACTAGTAGTGGTGGAGGGAGCTAAATCGGGGCTCACAGATGTGGTTAGTGGCGTTCCACAGGGATCAGTGCTCGGACCTGTTTTGTTTCTAATCCATATCCAAGATATTGATGAAAAGGTCACAAATACGATCGTTACGTCCTTCGCTGACGATACAAGATTGATGAAATATATCGGTCAAGACGAGGATGTGGAGCTTTTAAGGGAAGATTTGCGGAGAGTATATGAGTGGGCCACGGAAAATAATATGAGATTCAATGGCGAGAAGTTTGAGCTCGTAACCTATTCGCCAAGGCAGGATGTAATAGAAAATCGCCATTACATCACTACAGACGGTACGCAAATTGAGAGGAAACCGGTGGTGAGAGACCTTGGTATTATAATGCAGGATGATTCAACTTTTAGCGATCATATAGATGCAGTGGTGAAGAAAAGTAGACAGCAAGTGGCTTGGATTTTGAGGTCTTTTAGGACGAGAGACAGGGACCTTATGCTAACTTTATTCAAGAGTATGGTCCTTCCGTTATTGGAATACTGTTGTCAGCTGTGGTCTCCTAAGGCAATAGGATTGATACGTAAGCTGGAGAGTGTCCAGCGCACTTTCACCTACAGGATCTCTGGGTTTGCGGAGAGAGATTACTGGGAGAGGTTGAGAGATTTAAAGCTCTACTCATTGGAAAGGCGTAGAGAGAGGTACAGAATAATATATGTTTGGAAAATTGTTGAGGGTTTGGTTCCAAATATTCACCTGCCAAGCAAAATAACAACCTATGATAGTGACAGGAGGGGAAGACTCTGCCGTGTGCCAGCCATTAATAATAGATCCATGGCAAGAATTCAAACACTGAAAGAGGCCTCTATGTTTGTTGGAGGTCCTCGATTATTTAATTGTCTTCCAAAGGATTTGAGAGAGCCTGGACACGAATTGGAGGGTTTCAAGAGGAAGTTGGATTGCTTCTTGGAGAGAATTCCGGACAAACCAATATTGCCTCATTATTACCAAGTGGCTGTCAGCAACAGTATTGTGGATCAGTGCAGAGCACTGTGAACTGTGAAGCTACACTGATAAAGTGATTGTGATTGTGACTGAAAAAGAGCTTCACCATCAGACATGAACGGGTGGCGCATCAGCGTGGCCTCGACTGGCGGATGGACCAGTTGGAACTTCATCTCAGGAAATCTCAGGTGTGAATGTGAGTGTGAATGTGAGTGTAAATGTGAGTGTGAATGTGAGTGCGAATGTGACAGTGAATGCAAGTGTGAATGTGAGTGTGATTTCTCCCCTGAGTCGTTACAGGAGGCAATAAATGAACTGAAGTCGTATTCAGCTGCGGGTCCTGACGGGGTTCCTGCTATTCTTTTAAAGAAATGTGCGGATGTACTCTCCTCTCCATTATTTATGCTCTGGAGAGCATCGTTGAATTCAGGAACTATTCCATCAAAACTGAAGCTTGGGTATATTACTCCAATTTACAAAGGAGGGGACAAAACACAACCTAAAAATTATAGACCTGTTGCCCTGACTTCTCACATTAGTAAAGTGTTTGAGAAGGTTGTAGGGGGTGAAATTGTGGGGTATCTGAATAGAGCTGTACTATTCAATCCGGGACAACATGGATTCAGACAGGGACGGTCCTGCGTGTCACAATTGTTGGAACACCGACAGTGCATCCTCGAAGCCTTGGAGAGTGGGCTGTCTGTGGATGTGGTCTATCTCGACTTTGCTAAGGCCTTCGATAAAGGAAATCTCAGGTGTAAATGTGAGTGTGAATGTGAGCGTAAATGTGAGTGTGAATGTGAGTGTAAATGTGAGTGTGAATGTAAATGTGAGTGTAAATGTGAGTGAGAATGTGAGTGTAAATGTGAATGTGAGTGTGAATGTGAGTGTAAATGTGAATGTGAATGTAGGTGTAAATGTGAGTGTGAATGTGAGGTTAAATGTGATTGTAAGTGTAAATGTGAATGTGTGTGTAAATGTGAATGTGAGTGTGAATGTGAATGTAAATGTGAGTGTAAATATGAATGTGAGTGTAAATGTGAATGTGAGTGTCAATGTGAATGTGAGTGTGAATGTGAGTGTGTGAAATGTTTTAATCTACTATAAAATATATTCTCCATAGTATTCATTTATTTAGTTATTACTTATTTTACACAAACTCAATATAAAATAATGAAGGTTCTTTCTCTTAAATATGAACAAAATAAGTTTATTTGACTTCAGAAACATATTAATTTAATACATTAGAAGAATCACAGAATTGAATGAAAAGATGACATTAATATCTTTACATAAAAATATATCCATAACTAAAGCAGATATATAATATAAAACTACTTTTTGTTCTTATACTTTGAAACTAGAAGGGAATATAACTAGGGACTGATGTACAAATGTGAATTAATTAGATCTAAGATATGCATAATAATATTTTCATGAGACAATTATCCTTGTGGGGTATTATCCCAGTCCCAATAATAATAACACCTGTCACGTCTGAAGGCAGGTGTGTTTCTAACCTTTGCTTGCTCAAAGATCAAAAAAGGACTACTTAGTTGCAGCACTATATTGTTGATAATAATAAACGGTATGTACTGTACTCATTATTATATCTAATATTTATATATTTTCTGAAGCTAAATTTGTAATTGATAACTGTTCGTGATTGTCTTCTTTCGATTAGCGATTAAAATCATCTACCTGTGACCATAAATGATTAGACAAAAATTCAATCACAAATTATCATAAATTGAAAATAATTACCTATGATATTTTTCCAAGAAAAACTGGACAATTGAAATATTTATATAAGATAATTTAAATTTTATGAAAGACTACTTTTAAAATATTGTTTAGAAATTAGGTGATTTTACGATGATGAATTTTTCAATCGTTATTTAACACTGCTAATTTATTTATTTCATTTCGGGCTAATCATGCAAATCCACTGTAGTTATTCCGCTCTTCTCGTTTCTAATTCTCTCGAATATTCGACTACAAATTACCGAAATTGGCGGCGTGAATGGAAATTGTGTTCGCTAGTCGTAACTTGTGAGTTGATGGACGGTTGCAGGACAATTTCCTACTCAACTGCATCCTATATATAATATATGGCTTATTAGGGTAACATTAGTGGCTAATGAGGATTGTGTCGAGTAGCTTCTTCGTAATGATATCTCCAATGAAACACTTTGAATTCTACCATATACCTTATTGTCTATAATGATATGGGAAACATGGTTATTCGAAATAAATTCAATTTTAAGTAACTGATATTAAATTAATGAGTAAATGATGATTTCATCCACAATAATGATATTTACTCATGCTAACTCTGCAAACCAACTTCTTTTGGCCTTTTTCTTCTTTTATTTCTATTTTTAAGTCATTTTTCTCGTTTTTCCACCTTTCAAAAACCTCATCAATCATTCCAAACTTAAAAATCCTCCAAGAAAATTTACAGTCAGCGTTGAGGTCTGAAAGATGAGCGACGGAATTTTTTTCAATGGTGACACTATTTTGGAAACTTGAAAATATTTTCATACTAATTATATCATTGTAATTGCTATTTAATTTTATACATTTAATTATAACTCTCTTAATTTAGTATTAAATAATTAGCATGCAATTTACGTATTCCCATATATGGCATACACCAAAGGACTGGTGAATTCATAAAAAACTGTTTCTTCAACACCACCCACTGTGACATACTCTATCAAACTGATAAATAACCAATTCATCACGGTAGTGTGGGTCTTCGTGTGAAATAATTCATTTACTTCATATATTATATATTATAAATATAAGATTAAATAAACTATATACATATAAGATTAAGTAACTGGATATTTATATTAATGAAATTAAAAAAATTAACTTAATTTATTACTTTTAGAATCACAATCAATAATGTAACATCTGGAATAAATCTGTATTAATTAGGAGAATGAATGAAGAGTAATTGAAATTTACAGCAAATAGAAATACGTTTTATATCTTTTATTCATTAGTTTTTATTTCTATATATTATTCACATATTTCCTTTATCTTTATCATTCAGCAAATAGGTATTCATACTCATTTAAAGTGACTAAATTTGATCACAAGAAGAATAAATAGTAATGAATATATTTCGTTATTGAACTCGAACATTATTACACATGTTAAAAACTACTTGCTTGAAGATCCAATGTAATGATTTTAGCCTTTCTTTATGTTAATTTAATTAAAGGAGAGGGTAAATGATCTATCAACCACTTCGACATAATTAATTCCACTCCAACATTTAAATCCATTCCGATCTTTAATTCTCAAAAAGTGATATAGATTAATTTCCCTATTATCTCTTGAAATCTTCTTATAGGCTATTCTAATTTTTCTTGTTTTCTCAGATGTTCGAAGTCTGTTATCGAAATGTTTAACGAGTGTCCGAATCCAAATCCTCTGAAGAAAGTAAATGGAATCCGTTTGGAATAATGCCAGAGTCTGAAATATTTTAAGTGCATTTATAATCGGTTTAATTTAATAATAGATATAATTTATAAAAGAATATTATCTGGGTTTTCTAGATATTAAACAGAAATTCATGTTGCAAAATTAATTTTCAGAAAAAACTTCTTTTTATGAGAATAATTCAAGTGAAAATCTCGTTAGTCTCTCACTTTCCACTTATATATTTAATAACATCACATGCGAAAATATTCTAAAATATGAATTTTAGCAATTACAACTACTTTAAATCAAAGGTTTCACTAAAATCAAATCCACCTTAAATACTACCAATAAATGACACCAACATGTACAGAATAACAACTTTTAAAATACACAAAGTGAAATAAAAATCAGAATTTTAGCTTCAGGTGAAAGTAGACCTGCTTCACATATCAAAAATATGTAACTGAAAACAGATGAAGAAAATTAATACAAAAACGCAGAAAAGTTTTTTGTAATAATCTAAAAACCATATTCTAACTCAAACAGATCAATCTAAATTATTAATTATTCGATGTCCATGAATCCATAAATATAGTTTTTACTGAAGTCATTATGCATTTTTTCCATATTGTTGAGTTCGCATTCAATTAATTGAATAACTTATTGGCCCCTGCATACTAATACCCATATAATAGTTTTTAATATTACATTATAAATATCAATTTTACAATATTTTACAATATTACCAAAGTTAAAATCTTTTCCCATTGTTTTTAAAGCAGTTAAACCACATCATAAAATAGAATACATTTTCTCTTTTTGTGATCCTTTCAAGGGCCAAAGTTTGAAATTAATAACCACATTATTGTCTGGGGAGATTACCAACAGTCTCATGTTATGACAAACAAATTAGGTAAATTAATTTATAATAAATGATGCCACTGGTAAATAAATGACGTCACTGGTGAGTAAATTACGTCATTGGTGAGTAAATGACGTCACTGGTGAGTAAATGACGTCACTGGAGAGTAAATTACGTCACTGTTGAATAGATGACGTCACTGTTGAAAAGATGACGTCACTGTTGAATATATGACGTCAATTGTGAATAAATGACGTCAGTTGTGAATAAAAAACGTCACTGTTGAATAAATGACGTCACTGGTATATAAATAACGTCACTGGTAAATAAATAACGTCACTATTGAATAGATTACGTCAATGGTGAATAAATTACGTCACTGGAGAATAAGTTACGTCACTGTTGAATAGATGACGTCACTGTTGAATATATGACGTCAATTGTGAATAAATGACGTCACTGGTAAAAAAAAATAACGTCACTGTTGAATAAATAACGTCAATGGTATATAAATAACGTCACTGTTGAATCGATGACGTCACTTTTGAATTGATGACGTCACTGTTGAATAGATGCCGTCATTGGTTAATATTTGACGTCACTAGTGAATAAATGACGTCACTTGTGAATAAAGAACGTCACTGTTGAATAGATGATGTCACTGGTGAATAAATGACGTCACTGGTGAATGAATGATGTCACTGGTGAATGAATGATGTCACTGGTGAATGAATGACGTCACTGGTGAATGAATGATGTCACTGGTCAATAAATAACGTCACAGGTAAAAACTGAGGTCACTGATGAATAAGTGACGTCACTGTTGAATCACTGGTGAATAAATAACGTCACTGGTAAAAACTGGCGTCACTGGTGAATAAATGATGTCACTGGTGAATAAATGACGTCACTGGTGAATGAATGATGTCACTGGTGAATGAATGATGTCACTGGTCAATAAATAACGTCAAAGGTAAAAACTGAGGTCACAGGTAAAAACTGAGGTCACAGGTAAAAAACTGAGGTCACAGGTAAAAACAGAGGTCACAGGTAAAAACAGAGGTCACTGATGAATAAGTGACGTCACTGTTGAATTACTGGTGAATAAATAACGTCACTGGTAAAAACTGAGGTCACAGGTAAAAACTGAGGTCACAGGTAAAAACTGAGGTCACAGGTAAAAACAGAGATCACTGATGAATAAGTGACGTCACTGGTGAATGAATAACGTCACTGGTAAAAACTGACGTCACTGGTGAATAAATGATGTCACTGGTGAATAAATGATGTCACTGGTCAATAAATAACGTCACTGGTAAAAACTGACGTTACTGATGAATAAATGACTTCACTGATGAATAAATGACTTCACTGATGAATAACTAACATCACTGGTGAATAAATGACGTCAATGATGAATGGGAGAGGCTTTATGTCTGGGATACAAAACCTAATTCAAATTAGTTTTATATTTTTAACAAATATATAACAGCTATGAATTACAGCCTAATGAAGATCTCTGAAAATATTAATGCTGTTCCGAATAAGAGCTTGGCTATATATTCATGTAATTAAAATAGTAACTTGTAATGAATAGCGGCATTTATATTCAATTATGTGCCAATTTGGTTTTGTTGATATTAAAATACAATTATTGTTGCAGCCTGATTTGGAAAAACTTACTATTATATGCATTGTGGGACAAAAAATTTATGTGTGGAAGTTAATTTTTTCGATGCTCTTTTGTTTATATCGCTTTTGGTCTTTTCAGTCGCTGACGTGTCATTTTCCCCATATTAGTCATTGTTTTTATTAGTCATTGTTTTTATTAGTCATTGTTTTGTCTTAATAAGTGTAGGATGCGTGCCGGTCTACAGCACATACATGCATGTACGTGTTTGTGCGGTAGAATCGGCATCTTAGTTGGGCACTTTTTGCAGGTTCAATGTAGATTGAGAGTTAGGTGTCTCTTACATTTGTAAATTGGTTCAGACTTCAGATTTGATTAAGGAACGAAATGTTACCTTTACCTTTGTGAATTGATCTATGGTTGATTTTTAGTTTTATATCAGAACCAGAAAATAGTAGGCTCTCCTATCCGGATTCAGTTGTGGAAGGAATTATTTGAAGCTGGAGTTAGATATTAGTCATGTAAGATAATGGTGTAACAGTTTAATTGGAATGATATTAATGTGCCATGTCTTTGAATTTGTTCCTGGTAGAGAAGTTAAATCTGTGTGCATGCTGCCGTGTATATGTGTAGGTAACCTTATCTTATGTGTTCAGCTCCAGACGTAAATTAGCTAGGAGAAATAAAACTGTAATACGAATATCTTTTTGACGAATACAATCCTATTGAAATCTTTTTTATTAGTTTAGTAGTGTTTAATGAAGCAGTTTGAGTGATTTGAGAATATCTTATTGCCATTAAAGTAGTTCCTATGCTTTTAACGTTTAACTTAGTCATGATGTACCTAAGTTTTTGATGTAATTTTAGTCTCTATACAGTGTGTCCAGAAAAAAATGTATCCTCTGCCTTGAATCTTCATTATTCTTCATTCCACGATAATATGCATAATATATTGGTACCATAGATACGTAGATTAATATTAATGAATTATAAATAGTACTTATAAGATATATTCGATGGCAGTGGATACATATTTTGCGGACACAGTGTTTTGTTGTAATAATGCAGTACATACCATCAACACGTTTGTTACCAAAATAGGAATAAAGATCAGAGGTAGCTGTCATTTTTCTCCTCCTCCCCAACTGACACTTACATAATACATGAATGAATATTATTTTATAAACAACCTATGTTCCGTCTTATCGATTATTTGTACAATATCAATCTGTTTGAAACGCAATATTGTATACTGTATTGTAATATGTCAGCCTTTGCCTTCAAAAGTAAATCCTACTTTCAAAGCTGTTTCCACCTCGGGCAAATAAGAAAGGCTACAAAATTACAATAAAGTGGGACCAAACCACCAAAATGTTAACGGTGAGAGATATATTGCTGAAGGCTTGCATGAATATCCACTGATTAGGAAAATAAAAAAATGTAGAGACGGGGAAAAATAAATTGGAAGAATAGATTTTTCTTGACTCGTTTAATAATTACCCAGAATATATATAAATGATATGTTCCTCTCTATGGTTTCTGTTAGATACCATATGATGACGTATTGATGGATATAATGAGTTTCATGTCACTGGTTGAAATTTATATCAATATTGGTTAATCCTAATTTGCAATATCTTGCTAAAATTAAGTTTATTTTTTATATTAAAACATATTATTTCGAAATTATAGAAATCGTATATTTTCACAAATTAATAATTATTCAAATTTCTAATTCTATGACTGAAGTTCAATACGATTAAAAATATTTATTGTTAAATACATAATGATTTAAAATTTTAATTTGCATAAATGTAAAAGAAAAAAATAATTGTGATATTTTAAAAAAAAAATATTGAATTAAATTTTCAAAAATCATTCAAAATTCATTCAATCAATAAATCATTCAAAATTCATTTAATCAATAAATCATTCATTTCACTCATTTCCAACAGTTCTTCATTGTTTCATTCTTTTGAAGACATTGAATTGTATTTCCAAACCATTCCAGATTGATTCTCTGAGTTGCCAGAAGCTGTGTTTTGATTGGGTCTTTTACTTTGAAATAAATATTCGAACTCTGTTGTCGAAGGAGAACATGGGTATTTATACTTTGGGTGAAAAAAAAGTGTGGTAATACTATCCATGAACGGAGGAAAGATAGATAAATTGTATCTGAATTGTATTAATTGGTAACAGATTATGGTGACCAGTATATTCCACCCCAGTTAGTTCCTCCCCGGTATATTCCACCCTTGGTATATTGCAACCCGGTAATTCCACCCCACTTTACGGTTTCGGCTTGGTTAGTCATTTTTATTAGTCATTTTTTGATTTTTTGCATAGTACTAAGTAACTTGAAATTTTCTTTTTATCAATTTTTTTTTGTCCAATAATAAGGTGTTTATTTTCACAACACATGTGATAGAACAGCAGAAAGAAAGGTTGTGTGAACGTACTTTATCAGTTTAATATATCCTGAAGCTGTCTTTGGTGAATGGAAGAGAAGTACATGAGCTTTGTCGTAATTTTGATTATGTTTTTCTTTTCCATACTCATCATTCTTTAGAGCGTCGCGGTAAGTTTATACTCTTCAACTGTGAGGTCTTAGATTTTGTGTCATGTAGGCTCCTTGGCTCCATTTACTATCACCTCTTCATTTTTCTTTTCCACCCATGGGTTCCGCAACCAGTGCTTTTGTCTTTTGTTGTCACATTCCTAGGTAAGTGACTGCATTCACTGAGTAGCTATTCTGCATACATGAGCCTGTCAACGACAGAAATGGCAGGTGATTTTGTTCATGGAATCAGTTTCATTTTTAACTGCTTTTTCTAGAATCTAGATTGTATTACATTTCTTTCTGAAAGCTGCGATATGGCCTTTGGCCCAAAAGTAGACTTTTAACTCCCTACTAGAGTAAAGTAACTAATTGTTCATTGGGGTGGAATATACCGTAGTGGAATTTACCGGGTGGAATATACTTAGAACCGTAGATTATATATTAGTTTAAAATAAACACCCACTGTGACATGTTCTATCAAACTGGTTATATAACATGTAACAAATATAACTAACAGGGCTTTGAAATTCAAGAGATCGACATTTGGTTTTTTATTCCAAATCATAATTCTGTCTAATTACCAGTGATAGTATTCGATAACTCTTATCTTCTTCCTTAGACTTAGGTAGGTTCAACAAACGGTTTAAAAGTGACGCGATATTCAATTTTTTATCTTTGGCAACGACGCATTATTAGACTTTTTCTGAGATAAGATTTAATTACATAACAGTTTTCATAAAATCTGAATAAATTACCCAGCATAGAATTTGACACAGACAATTTTACAATATTTCATGTTCTATAAAAAATATCCTAATTATTTATAATTTACAAAATTCAATGGATTGTAATATCTCTAATGGTTTATTTCTAAAGTTTCTTATTTTTTATTGTCACAGCAGTTTCGTTGTTTGTGTTTGAATAATAAATAATATGATTGTATCAAATAGAGAGACAGTCTGGCAGATAAGGTCAGGTCAGTCAGTTGTGTTTGAGACACAGTGAGGGAAGGTTGCCAGAGAGCAGCTCCTGAACACCTGAAACATGACAACAATTGTGATGGATAAACTAATTCCAATGGTGAACTCTACAGAAGTGATTATTTAGGATGTAAATTACTAAGAGTTTGAAATTATGTGAACGGAAAATTATTTTGGATAGCAGAAATTTATATGAGTGATAAAATGATACGTTAATCAAAAAATGACAGCAAAGTCGACATTATTTTTATTCTGTTACCAGCCATATTGATCAATTGAAATTTCCTTATATAATCTCATAAATTCAGAATTCTCTAATTTAATGATATATACATTTTAGAATAGTTTTGAAAATTAATCATTTATTAAAAAAATATAAGTACATCAAGTAAAAATAAAATAAGAGAAAAAATTGAAATCTTTAATACTTTCAAATTTGAAAGAAATCTGAATTTTCGAATTACTAAATTTCAAATATGGAACATGTACATCATTTGTGATTTTTCCCGATTTCTCGGCTGCAAATTTTGACATTATCCCGTAATTTTTTCGTGAAATTAGAAAAGAAGGAAAAAGTGGAGTGACTGTTTCTGTAATTTATTTCAGGCATGGAAATTTATTGCTGCTTATTTAGTAATGAAAGAGTAATTAATTAGCAATTGGTTTGTTTGTTTTTGAGTATTATGTGTTTAGAATAGAAGCGTCTTTCCATAACATTGTATTATAGTAGGTACATAGTTGAAATATAAAACCTATGAGAGAGTTTATTTGTTAAATATCTCATTTCAATTAGAATATTTAGATAAACATTAATAGTTACAATGGAAAAGTTCAATTTAGCATGATACATGATATCTAATGAACATATTCCACCAGTTTTGATATGATACACTTGAAGGTGCAGTAAACTTGATAAAAAATGTCATTTTTTCTATTGAAAATATTGTTAGTAATTAGTTGTATAATGTATACATACTAGAGTTCATCCGTCTTATATATAACTAACACCCGTAAAATATATAAATAAAATTATTTGGTTTTAAGTCTAAAGTTCACCACATCTACAGGGATGGCGCTGCGAATTGTTATTGTTTATCAGCTGTTAAAATGAGATGCAATCTACTCTACTATTAGCAGTGTCTATTATTGCTAATAGTCTACTATTAGCAGTGTCTATTATTGCTAATAGTTTACTATTAGCAGTGTCTAGTTTTGCTAATAGTCTACTATTAGTAGTGTCTATTATTGCTACTAGTCTACTATTAGCAGTGCTCGTTTTAGCCATTTTAAATACAACAACTTAGGTAGAACGAATGAAAAACTAAGTACATACAGATTGTACCTATGGTGTTTCGTGAGTATGTACTTATTTATTTGTGCGTTTGTACGTATTAGCTGAGTTTTAGATAAACTAATTGAACTATTTTTTTTAAATAGGAGTTTAAGGGGACCGACACAGCGATTTTGTACTTTTTAACCCAATTTTTTTTTCTTCTTAATGTATTCCTATAACACTGAGGTAGGTGTGTGTAAAATTTTATAACGCTACCTACCCCCAAATCAGCGGGGGAGAGGTTAGAATAGGGGTCAATTGCAGAGAGATGTGTGTAAGGAGTGAGCGCGGGTGCCGCCTGATGATACCCGCACCCCTGAGGGCGTAATACCGGGACTTGAGAGACCGGGGGGATTATGTGCTAAACACAAAAAAAAATTATTTTTTCTTATTATTGCTCTCCTGAACAGTTGCAAATGTTGCAACTTTCCTTTTCAATTTTTTCAAAATCTCAAACAGTTTTGAAGTTACGGCTTAGCGATTTTTTTTGCATTCGATGCTTCTATAAATGGTCTCCAAAATGTCGGAATAGATTTTTGATTGTGAACTTCATTAAAAAAAAAAAAAAAAATTAGAAACTTTTTTTTTTTGCAATACGTGAAAAAATTTTTGTTTTGAAAAATTTCGGAAAATGAAAAAAAATTATAAATCTGTTGCGCCATTTTGGAGACCATTTACAGAAGCATCGAAGGCAAAAAACCGCTGTACCCTAACTTCAATACTTTGGAAGAAATAGGCTTTTTTCGAAATTGGTTCAAAATAATTGAAAATCGTGTAACTCGTTCGAAATTCGTCAAATCGAAAAAAATCTATAAACAACACCCCCAGTAGAATTAAATTTTATATATGTGAACAAAGTTTCACAACCGTAGCTTCAATAATAAAAAAAGTTTTTCAAAAGCTGGGTCGGTCCCCTTAAAAAATGAAATAACTAAATCTTATCCAACATTGGAGAAAAAGTTTGTCGAAAGGTTTACTACCCCTTTAAAGGTCATATCTCCTTGTTTAATTTGTAAATATTGAACACCAATTTTCCCTCTCCAACATAATAATAATTCTTTTTTTTACACCGTATACTACTATATATTTTCTAGCACCACATCCCCCGTTTGTTTCTCATTGAGGTAGAGCGTGAGACCTGCATTATGCCATGGAAAGTTACCACAAAACTACAACAAGTTATAAGAAGTTCCCTTTGCATCTTGTTTTGCAATGATGCTTTGTGATGCTCAATGTAATTAGATTTTATAGCTATGGTTTATAGTTCAGAATATGGAAATGAATATATTAATGAATTATAAATGAGTTTATTGTAAAACAGATGTGATTTTGATCAAATTTGTACTGTTTAAATCGATAATTTGTTTCTTATTGTGTTAAGTATATATATTATATCATACTTAACAAATGCTAAAAAGCTACACAATATTGGTTCCTAAAAGCACTAAAATTTTATTGAACACAAAATTAATGAGAATTAAATTATCTTAAATTTATGATTTTTTTTAACTGTTGCAATAGTATTCTTATGCAAAATCGATAGACTTTCTTCCATCTATGTTATCATTCATAATTGTTAAATAACATCTTAATGTTCGAATTAAAATTTAAGCGTTAACTAAATTAAAATAAAATAAAGTAAAGTTTAAACAAAAACCATATGGTTATTCGTTTAAACTGTTTAAATAGTTTTTAGTTGTAATAATTCTAAGTTGTATTAATATTTACATGAAATTTTGGAAATATAAATATTTTTTATAAAATAATCACGTTATTTTTAAACATAGATTTGCTGTTATAATATATGAAAAATTAATACAGCTGCATTGTTTTATACGATAATAATTGTTTTTTTCATAAATCAATATTCTTTCTAGATTTCAAAATGTGAAAAAAAAAAGATTAATTATAATGGAAAAAAATTGATCGGATAGTGAAGATTTACCGAATTTATTGCAATGGTTAAGGAAAAGAAATGAAGTGAATGAACAATGAAAATAGTAATAAATTCATCGAGCATTACAAGTTAGGAGCAGCAATCACATTTTCAATTGCACGCTTGAGCAGACCTACAATTTGCGTTATTCTCAAAATATGCTGAGTAAAGGAATTTCTATCTTGCTACTCATCGTGTATGCCAATCTGGGTGAGTAATCATTTCTAGAATATTTCGGTATAGTGTTGTAAATAATATCAATTTACTAATTTCTGATGGTGATTTTTTTTACCGGATGGAAAATATTAAGATAAGCATCATGAATTAGGTTATTTTTAAACCCTAAAGTAAAAAATATTCAAATGATGTATATAACTTTTACTTGGCCAGATGCAATAACCCTAGTAACCTATCCTTTAAAAGTTTGCTCAGTAATCTAGGGACTGGTCCGTGCGCGCCAGTCCTCACTAAAACTGTTATAAAATCTTAACAAATTGACTTTTCAATATTTTCTCTTCTTAAAAACCTTCATTTGATATTTACACATCCATTGGTAAACACAAAAGAATAACTATCAATTTTAGATAAAATTAACAAGCAAAGATAAGAAACAAATATTTTTTACGTTTTCTAACTATTTATCCAAAAGCAATTTTCATCGCACATCAATAAAATCCTTATAACATTTGCTAAAATGAAAAAAACTTAATAAAAATTGAAATGTAGATGGAAAAGGGACGAAGAATGAAGAAAATACCAGAAATGTAGATGTACGTTTAATAGTTTTTGAAATATACTAACTTAAAGTTGTGTTTCGGTTTTTTCGAGACACCCTGTATATTTAAATAAATGCTCATAATATGAGTATCTTGTCATTTATCAACTTTTTTTTTATATAATCGTATGTATTTATGTTGAAAAGTGAAAATCATGGAAAGATAGCTTTCAAATCTGTTTAAAAATAAAATTATTAATATTTTTTCATGAGGACTGGTGCGCATGGACCAGTCTCTAGGTTACTAGGGTTAATGATGTTTTTGGCACATTCCCCATAGAGGATCCAATTGCACTTTTTTGAGTTATCGATATATCTTATTTCTTCAAAGGGAATTCGATTCTACCCAATTGAAAATAGAAGCAGGTTTGAGACAACGATTAAGTTGAAGGGAGTAGTCACCACGGCAGTCAGGGATGAGCAATAGCGCAGCCTGTGAGCCAAACTTACCGCTTTGGGGGCTAATTCTTCTCCGGCGTAACTGCGCTAAACTACTCTGTGCACCTGCTCTTATTTGCCTAGCGCGCTGCCTAACTGCAGATGCACGGTCTCTAGCCACGACTGAAATATTATATTACAATTATAGTAGTTACGCCGGAGTATAATTATCCCTAAAAGCGGTCAGTTTGGCTCCCACGCTGCGCTCTCGCTGATCCGTGACTGCCGTGGTGACTACCCCAATTGGCATTTAACTGCTGCCTCAAACATGCTCCTATTTTCAATTGGGTATATTATCCCGGGGATAGAAATCAGTAGTTAGGGTACAGTATTCATATTGAAAGATTAGTAATTCATTTTCATTTGTTAAATAAATATTTTTTTAGTGACTTTAAGCAATAATTGCTTCATAGATTTCAAATTACATATGGAAAAAATGTAAATAAACCTTATTTTTTCGATAAGGTTCATTACAAAATATACTTTTGCCACTTCGACTTTGATTGGACTTCAGAAGGTGATATTAACATGTTGGCTACATGTTTATCAATAACCCAGAATACTCATTACCTAATAACCTAAAAATGTAGAAGAGTGCCATCGGTGATATCCAAATTGGGATACTGCAGGGATAAATTGTCACACTGGAGACAATGCAGGGGCACATTGTCACTCTGGAATATAAACAAAGATTGAATGTAAATTGTTACGGCACTAAACTGTCCTACATACACGGCATTTGAATTTAGCAGGGAAGGAGAGGAGGAATGTAAGAACAAACAAGAAATTCAATGAACCTATTTACTACGAATTGAGAGAATTAGTCAACTCGATTTCAGTGTTATATTAAATGATTATATTCATTAGGTAAATAGCAGTGAATAGCAACATAGATTAGAAAGAGAGTTATAGTTACATTGTGTAAATTGATAATGTGTTTATAATATAATTGTTTTAGTAAATGCAGGCCTCGTTTTAAGTACAACTCGATTTAATAAAAGTCTTGCTTATTTCGAGTGACGTTTCGAAATAAGAACCGTTCCTAGACATAGAAAACGGAGACAAGTTTTTATGATTATTTTATGGTACCTAAAAAAACATCAAGATTATAATCTAGATGAGGTTATTAGAAGCAGTTGGTTCAGAAATTCAACATGTCCCATTTTAGGGACATGTTGTCCGTGTTATCGCACGGTTCCATATTTTCGAACAAGTAAAAATCTTTACATAATAATCATAATTTAACTTTTATTTTTAAATTGGTATCCATTATACCAATTAGAATAGAAGTTAAATAATAATTCTTATATTTTCTTTTCTGACGTGTCCGAAAATGTAGAACCAACCAGTAACTTGGAACTTAGTATACCCTACTGCAAAAATTATTTCATAGAGCATAAAATTGCTGTTTGTTAGTAATTATAGAAATCTAAGTACCTATTAATTATTCACCTATACTGAGTGAGAGTTAAGCTATGGATGGATTTTGAAACATTTAATAAATGTACGACTTTAAACTTTCATCACAGTCACAAAACATGAAAGACTGTATATTATTAATATTAAAATGCTTATATAGTACTATAACTCTAAAACAAATTTATTTTCTATAACTCATAGAAAATGATATATATAATCAAAGAGTGACAATTATAAGTTTCTTGTTACTCTTCTTTGCTTTAGTTACCGTTTGGTAAATAAACTGATTCATGATTCGGTAACTAAAGCGGGGGATGCCTGTACATTCAAATATCTATCAATTTATTGAATATAAATTTTTATTGTCATAAAATATATATAACTAAATTATTAATTACCGTGTGTTGGGAATAACATGGAAAATATATATTCATGCAATGAAACCAATTATTATAGCTAAGTAACTTCAAAAACAATAAACCTCAAGTTTTATCTTCACTGCATTCAGTTTATCTCGAATGTTAACTTGCAGAAGAGACATTTGTTTGAAGCCCTGAACTTCAACAGCGATCGTAAGGTTCAATTGTCTTAAATCTCGTCCATGACTGAACACCATTTCGAATGCGATTTTTTTTTCTAATGAGGATGTTATATAAATCGAATGGAGAAGAAAATTAAATGGAATTTTAGGGAATATGACGGAACCAAACAGGATAAATGAAGGATTGTACTAATGATAATTTGTATTATTGAAAAGTAGAAACTTCCACAAATCCTGTCAGCGTGAAATATCCCTGGATTTAAGGTGAAGTATGGAAGTGATTATCACCAACCTCAAGCAAACCAGCTGCCAACTAGTCACATCCACTGCTGAAAAAGAAGTATTTATAAATTTTATGCTAAATAATTGTTAAATTTATTAGTCTCTTAGCTGTAAGCCAAAACACCAGATCTTAGATAGTGTGACAACACCGTATCGATCTCTGTACAGGCAGGTCTCGCTTTGAATAAACCTCAATTTAATAAAAGTGGTACTTATTTCGAGTCATGTCTCGAAATAAGTACCGTTCGTAGACATAGAAAACGGAAACAATTTTTCGTGATTAATTCACGGTAACTAAAAAAAAACATCAAAATTATAATCCAGATAAGGTTATTAGAAGCAATTGGTTCAGAAATTCAACATGTCCTATTTTAGGGTTATTTCCGTTTTATTGCTCGGATCCATATTTTCGAACACTTGAAAATCTTTATATAATAATCATTATTTAAGTTTTATATCAATTGGTATCCATAATACCAATTAGAATAGAAGTTGAATAATATCCATTATTATATTTTCTTTTCTGACGTGTTCGAAATTGTAGAACCAACCAATAACTTGGAACTTATTGCTGCTTGTTAAGTGTAGCACAAAAATTATAGAAATCTAAGTTTCTATTATTAATTACTCACCTATACTGAGTGAGAGTTAAGCTATGGATGGATTTTAAAACATTTAATAAATTCACGAATTTAAACTTTAATCATAGTCACAAACAATGAAAGACAGTATATTATTATTAATATACTTATATACGTAATACTCGAATAACTCTAAAACAAATTTTCTTTCTATAACTCATAGAAAATGAGATATACATACAATCAAGGAGTGACAATTATAAATTTCTTGATACTTTAGCTCGCTTTAGTTACCGTTTGGTAACTAAACTGAGTCGTGATTTGGTAACTAAAGCGGGGGATGCCTAAATAGAAAAAGTTAATAGTAATGAGAAATAAGATCAATTTAGTTTTTATGAATTAGTATTGTATAGTAGAGAGAAACCTTATAATTAAGATGGAATTTAAATTAACCCTACGAGAAATAAATGTCCACAATTACCCTATAGATTTGACAAAATAATGGACTTACGTTTGAAGCATTAATCTATCCATCCGATCCATAAGCTCTGGAAATGCCTCATCAGATCTCCCAACTCGGTGTCAAGTCCAGCGATACGTACTCCCCCTCCCCAAACTCTGTCCTTAATTTAGTCTCTCATGGTTACAGTTCTCTTCATAATAATAGAAAGATGTCGAGTATGTTCCACCGAAACATCTCAGAGAGTAGGCCTCTGGACTCTAATAAGTGTTATACAGGTGAAATTTTTATATAGTGTAGCTGGAGCATATGAACGAGTTTTGGTGGCGTTGCATTACTGCTCCTGCAGCTGGTATGAATTGTTCTGAACAACTGACGTTTCTACTGATAGCAGTCCATGAAACAAGGAGGCTGCCTGAGCCCTAGCAGATTTTCGCATTCACACCAATCAATAACCCATGAGTAGAGAGGACGCATCCTTACCGTTATAAGAGATTAAATTAATTTCATGCATAATAATTTTTACAATTGGTACATGTATTTAATTTGACTTTTTTATAAAACAAAATAGTTATAATTTGATTTAGTATAAAATAAAAATTGATGAGCCAAAGAAATTAACTTTATCAATTAATGAAATTCAGATTATTAACGTATTTAAATACGTTATATTTACTTTTATATATGCAAAAAACACACAGACTAGGAAACTCGATGATGAAACGATATTGTGACGATAAGTCTGCAAAAGTCCGTATTGTAACCACCATTTGCATGTGCAATTAACTATTATTGTGACGTTAAGTCTACAATAATGCCTATTGTCACAACCATTTGGATATATTGTGACGATATCGCACCAATATTCGCCACTCCTCTCCACTCTCATCTGTTGCTATCAATTAACTCTGCAATTTAGGTGTCAGTGCTGAATAACATCAGACTAGTGCATCAGAATGAAGTGATTAACAGACCTGCAACCTACTTCAGTGATTAACAGACCTGCATTGAACATTCGATCCGACAAGAAGCAGCGAAAATCATTTACACAGTTATGAATGAATCTACGAAATGGTAGAGGGTGGAAATATTTAGACGAAATGATTTACTTTTAATGTTTCAACTTTCTTCATTGTCCGTCTTCTGACCATTTTCAAAAAGCCAATTTCACCACCCTTCAAAAAAAAATCGTTATAACATTCATAAAAATGAATGAAACTTTATGAACTTTTGAATTTGGATTGAAACGTGTCCATCAAACAATATGATAAGAGAAAGAAACATTTACCCTCAATAGTTAATAAAATATACTACTTCAAATTTGTGTCCGTTTTTTTTGAGACACCCTGTATATCTCTGGTATAAACACTATGGCCCGATATTTCCTTGTATATGTGTTAGTCCCCCGTTATTTTTTCCGCATCCAGACTAATCCCCCGGTATTTTTTTCGCCGTATCCAGGTTACTCACCTTAATGTTTTCCCGTATCTAGGATACTTCCCCGGTATTTTTACCGCATCCAGACTACTCCCCTGGTATTTTTCCCGTATCCAGGTTACTCCCCTGATATTTTTCCCGTATCCAGGCTACTCTCCTGGTATTTTTTTCGTATCCAGGCTACTCCAGCATTACCTCTTCTCATAGAAATTCATGAAAGATTTGCTCATTGGAATTCCCGCTTATTTATGATGTTGAAAGAAAAATAATTTTTCCAAATTGCTTCCAAAGAACTTCACTGAGATTGTTCTGAAAACAACGATTTGGCTTTTCCAAATTGCGTTGAGTGACTTGATCTACAACAGACTTTTTGTATTGAATAACAATGTGTTTTATGTTTGTTAAACATTGGTGAATGACGCTAGAAATGAATAATTAAAGATTAATATCAATGTAGGAAAATTATAAGATGATTATAGACCACAACGAGAAAATATATAGTATAGAATAGTATATTTACAAGTAATTCCCATACATTTAGAGAGGACAGCGGGGATTCTGTCCTCGGAAGATACATTTTCATACATAAAGAAATAAAACTACTTGGCCCAATTAAGCCTATGGCTTCAAGGGCTACCTAATATTAAAACAATCAGCACATGAATATACATACAAAATTAAACTTTACAAGAAAGTCATATTATTGTGTCTACGTGAGACACGACCATATGACACTAAATATATTATGAAATAACTAGTTTATGACCTGAATTATGATAAGTGATGAAAAAAAATTATTATTGGTTATTTTCAGTACATATCATGGGTAATAACAATATTTATGTATTCATATTGAAAAAAAATGTATTCATAGATTTTAAAACGAATGAAAAACGAATTCAGCTCGTTATACAAATAATGAACAAAAGAAATTCAAAACGAATGAAAAATATAGGATAATTGAACTATTATCAAAAATATACGTCCCATATTATCAAAACTTTTTATATTGATTTATTAGTATCAATTCAATTAGGTATTATCTTTTTATTATAGAATATGGTTTCACAAATCGACCATAAAACAGGAAATGAACAAAAATTAGAAAAAAATAATAATACAGATTTATAAGATTAGCACAATTGTTATCTTTTTATGTACTACAATAATTAATAATATCCTTTGATTTGTTTGTTTCAGGAACTCAACTTACATTAGCCTTATGAAATAAATAAGTATCTTCAACAAATTAAAGTAGAATCACGAAACATCACAATAGTTTTAATTTTGGCAAATGAATTGTACACAATTTCCTTTGGTATAGAGTAAAGAACATAAATTGAACCAGTATAGGGTATTTCAAATCCCATATGGTTTTACTAAGCTACATTATTTGTTGTGGTAGCTGAAGAAATGGTTGACATTTCCATTGAAGCAAAGATGAAGTTTACACTTACAGCAAGTCACATTGGTGCGACCTTTGCAGCCTTCAAATCTGCAAAGGCGAAGCACTTCATCCACCACTGGCCAATGCCCAACTTGGTCATATCTGATTGGTGCATCTGGGTGTGGAGCAACACCCTTGAAAAATTGTTTTCGTTGATGATCTTTGCTACTTGGTCTTCCTCTTTTATTCTGGTTCAGTACTTTTCCCTGTTGCATCAATGCAAATGCCACCTTCAACTTGAAAGGAGCCAGAGCGAGGATATCTTTCTTTGGGAACTTCAGCTCTTTTGCATCACGCTTATATAGTAACCAACTGTTCACAATTACCATGTAGAACATATGAAATACCAATTTCATATAGTATTTCTTGGATTTCAAATCGATCCTGTACAGTGCAATAAGAAAGTCTGCTTTGTCAACTCCGCCCATTGATCGATTGTAAGTTTTGACGATATCTGGGCACTTCACCTGAACTTTTCTTTTAGCCTTCTTATCGAATCTTTCAACTTCGTGTACAGGTTCGGACCTTGCAAATGTCGATAGCATGTTGACTATCTTATTATCAAACCATCGAACATAAGAGATGACACAATTTTCGCTAACTAATCTCCTCTCCTCAAAATTTCCCCTGCCTTTCTTCATGAGCTCTTTGTCAGTCATTTTATTTGACCTAAATCCTGGTACTCGATTTTGTCTTACTGTCCCACAACAGAAAATACTTCTTTTGATCAAATGTTGCATAAGAGGAACAGATGAAAACCAGTTATCAAAGAATAACAGATGATTATGTCCAATTGGGATGCTTTGAGCAAGATGCAAGACTATATTCCCACTAGCTTTCAGATCAGGAACATCTTGAGTCTCAACAGGATTTATTTTACCAGAGTAGGGAATAAAATCGTATGTAACTCCATCTGCATCAGCCAAAACAAAAATTTTATATCCCCATTTATGCGGTTTTGATGGGATATATTGCTTCATAGATGACTTTCCTTTGAACGGGACTAACTGCTCATCTACACACAGATTTTGGATCATTGGAATCTGTCTGAACTTTTCCTGGAGATGACTGATCATTGGTCTAACTTTACAAAATTTGTCATCACTCGGAACTGCAGTATCCACAAAGTGAAGGTTCGATTTTATTTCAAACCACCTGTCCCTGCTCATTATTGCTGAAGCCACATCTCGTAAACCGAGGTATTGAGCATTCCAATGATTTCTTGCATTCGTAATCTTGACTATAGAGAAAAAATAGACTAGCTTTATCCATTGTTCAACTTCACTTTGAGTTGGATCCTTCCATGCTGAATACAGATTACTCTGCTCAACAATAAATTTCAAGAAATCTTGAGTCAAGAACTTCCTAACATAATCAATAGGATATCCGAGAGATACATCTGCTTCACAATCATCAGTTACGAAACTGGGAATTTTAGTTGAATCTTCAGATGTTGCAAGCACCCATGAAGCTACAGATTGTCTTCTCGTTGCTCTGGAATCTCTATAAATTATTTCAATAATCACAGCATTAGCACTATCTTCTGTGTGTTCAGTAACTTCAACGGTTCTTCCAGTTGCTTGGTCTTCATCAGGGAACTCTTCATCAACAGGATCCGAATCAATCTCATCTTCATCCAGATCTTGCCCTGAAAAATATCATGTTGAATTAGACAAAATCATTATATAATATCCGAGAGAACTTTTGGTTGTAAAGATTATATATCAGAGCAC
The DNA here is from genome assembly GCA_947561585.1 of Caprella mutica. NCBI lineage: Eukaryota > Metazoa > Arthropoda > Malacostraca > Amphipoda > Caprellidae > Caprella > Caprella mutica. The sequence goes on along the minus strand of CANNZV010002061.1, from coordinate 53,913 downwards.
TCACATTCATTTGCATCGTCAAGAAAAAAATTTGGATCAGCAATAGTGTCATCACTATCGTAATCATCGTCTCCATCACTGTCTGCTGCGGCTTGCAGCTGATTTATTATTCTCGGACGCTTAGACATTGCTGCATAAAACGATTTAGCTGATATACCTGCGAACAACACGAAATTGAACAATTCATAAACATATCTTGTATTGAAATACGAGGTGAACGAATAAGTTCATAGGACATGTGGGAGGTTATACCACGAACTGAACTAATTAGTCTACCACAAGAAAATAGCAGTATAAAACCCATAATGCAATATTTTAAGTCTGACATTGTTTCTACATGCCTAACAGTAGTTACTTTATCACTTGCTATTATTTAAATTACTTCAACTCACCTGTGTTATTCTCCATGGCACTTAAAAAATATCGAATTTCACCAGTGAACACGCAGAACCACTCGCGACGAAGAATACTACCATACTGATGCTAACACTTCAATCTTGTAATCTAGTGACGTTAGGCAACTGCACAAATACTAAACGGACACGTTCAGTCCGTGTTTCAGTCAATTAATATTATATTTTGTATATTACAACTATTCATTTTTGACTGAACTAATACGTTCAAACAGGTCACAGAGGGTTAAACAAGATAAAATTAAAACAAAACAAAACAAAAAAACTATTGTAAGAGATTTTTCCTAACTGACCTCTTATACATATTTATGCTAGACAAATCTTTTAGAAAAACATGATGACTGTTGTACAGCTTGATACCGATATAATTTATTTCCGATTTTACCCCATTATATTATTAAATATACTGAGAATAAAAATGAATGCAACTCAACACTCACCGTACAACTCACCATTCACCATACAACTCACTACTCATCATTCACCATACAACTCACTACTCACCATACAACTCACTACTCACCATGCAACTCACCACTCACTATACAACTCACCACTCACTATACAATTCACCACTCCCCATGCAACTCACTACTCACCAAAAAAATCACCACTCACCCTACAACCGTTACCCACCGTACAACTCACTACTCATCATTCACCATACAACTCACCACTCACCATACAACTCACTACTCACCATACAACTCACTACTCATCATACAACTCACTACTCACCATGCAACTCGCTACTCACCATACAACTCACCACTCCCCATGCAACTCACCACTCACCCTACAACTCGCTACTCACCATAAAACTCACTACTCATCATTCACCATACAACTCACTACTCACCATACAACTCACTACTAATCATACAACTCACTACTCACCACTCACTATACAACTCACCACTCCCCATGCAACTCACCACTCACCCTACAACTCACTACTCACCACACAACTCACTATTCACTATACAACTCACTACTCCCCATACAACTAATTACTCACCATAAAACTCACCACTCACCCTACCACTCGCTACTCACCATACAACTCACTACTCACCATGCAACTCACCATTCACTATACAACTCATTACTCACCATACAACTCACTAATCACCATGCAACTCACTACTCACCATACAACTCACCACTATCCATGCATTCCATCATGCAACTCACTACTCACCATACAACTCATTACTCACCATACAACTCACTACTCACCATACAACTCACTACTGACCATACAACTCACTACTGACCATACAAATCACTACTCACCATACAACTCACTACTCACCATGCAACTCACTACTCACCATACAACTCACTACTCAGTTCTCACCCTACAATTCACTACTCACCAAACAACTCACTACCATAATCTTCCATTCATTGCCCATCCTGAAATGTTTCATTGCCAACCATAATAATCTATCATGGCCAACCAAAATAATCTATCATCGCCCACCATAATAATATATCATTGTCTACCATAATAATCTCCAAAATCCACATTGCTAAGTCTCATGAATACATTGAGAAGGTGAAAACCCATCCACCTCCTGTAACAGTTACAGATTTGAGAAAATTTCTTGGTCTCGTGAACTTTCAAAGAAAGTTCATTCCTCACTGTTCGGAGATCTGTAAACCATTATCATAAATAACTGGTGGAAGTAAGAAGACTAAAATTAATTGGACAACAGAGAGATTGGAGGTATTTAACAAGTTAAAGGAAGAAATAGGGAAAGAAGTCTTGTTATCTTACCCTGATTACTCAGCGGATGCAAAGAAACTACAACTCTATGTAGATGCTTCAAGCACTGGAGCCGGTGCTTGTCTCATGCAAGAGCAAGGTGGTAAGAGTGTGGTGATTGGATATGCTTCCATGGCATTTTCCTTGACTCAATGTCGATACTCTACCACAGAGAGGGAAATGACTGCAGTAAGGTTTGGTGTAAAAGTGTTCAGACCCTTTATTCATTGTGTACCATTTAATTTATACACAGACCACAAACCTCTAATTTACATGTCCAATATGGCACCACATAATGCAAGGATCCAGAGAACCTTAGATGAGTTAGCTGAGTATGATTTCAGCATCAGATATCAGCCAGGAAGAGATAATGAAGCTGCAGATGTTTTGTCCAGATTGGAAAAACCAGTATTACTTGAAGATCAGAAGAGAGAATTACCCAAAGGATTGATGCTATTAAGGAAAGTAGAAGGTGGAGGTGATTCTTTGATAGAATCTCTTCACATAGTTATAACGGAGACTTTAGACGAGTGTCAAATACCTGAAAACCATCATCTACTAAGAAAAATTCTAGTTACTGAATTACTAGAAAATCCTAAACTTTATAAACTGAATTTGAACAAGAGCTTGAAGAATAAAATTAAAATGATGCTTAATAGAGGAAAGACATTATGTGATGAAATATTCTTAGCTGCTTCTAAATTGTTCAATGTGGAAATAAGAATTTATCATGAAATGGCTAATCCTGTTGTCTTTGCTCTAGAAAAGGGTGAAAATAAAAATGTAATTCACTTGCATTGTAAAAGTTTCATACATTATAATCCTATGTATTTCAGAAAAGAAAAAGTTCCAACTATAGATGAGAAATATATAAATTATGTGATAGATGAAGAACAAACTGTGGATATGAAGGAATCTTGTGATGAAGAAATAGAAATAGGTGAAATGTTTGATAACAATGTGTTTAAAAATGAAGGAACAATTGTGGTCACACTGGTATATCTACTTATATTAATATTAGATGTAATGACCTTAAGTTGTGTACATTAATAGATACAGGAGCCCAAATAAGTATAATAGATGAAGGTAGTTGGGAAAAATTAAGAAATGGCACAGAAACTGTCAACAAGGCTAAAAATGTCAAGTTAAGTGGAATTGGTGGAACTGCAACTCAAGTGATTGGTATAGTAGATTTAAAAATAGAAATAGGGGATGAACATTTTGATCCTTTTCCATTTGCAATTGTTAAAAAGTCAGCCTTATCAAGTTGTATTTTGCTTGGACTTAATTTTTTGAGTCACAACAATTTCACTTTGGACTATGAGAAAGATCTGTTTGTATCTGATAGCAATGAAAGTAGTGTTCAGTTCTTCAGTGTGTTTAGCACCACAGATATAGTTTACTTAAAAGCTATTGAGAGCTGTGAAGCTCAAATAGAAGATACTGATGATTTGAATGTGAAATTACAAATTGAAAACTTTGAACTGAAAGAGATGCAAAATGATAATCATGCTATAAGAAAAGTGAAATATATGCTATCTAAAAATGTACCTCCCAAGAATTGGAATATTCCTGCACTGAAGCAGTATAAAAGATATTTTTCTTCATTATCTATCAAAGATGGATTATTGATTAAACATGAAAAGGAAAACCTAATGGTTGTGATACCCTTTTCATTCACTGTTGAGATTGTACACAAAGTTCATGCTAAACTAGCTCACATTGGACGACAAAAGTTACTCGATATAGTCAAAAAGCAATTTTGGCATCCAGGATTGGAAAATGTAGCCAGGGAAATATGTAGAACATGTAACTATTGTCAAATGAACAAGAGGAACATAATTCATGAAAAGCCACCAACATTAAAAATAGAAACCAAAGAACTTTTTACCACATTAGCTATAGATCTACTCAAATTCCCAAAATCTCTGAAGAATAATGAATATGTGCTTGTGTGCATTGATTTATATTCAAAGTGGATGTGCACAGTACCTCTGGAAAACAAAACAGCTGATTCAGTAGCAAAGGCCTTGAAATTGCAAGTGATACCTAATTTGGTCAAAGTGCCAAAGAATATACTGAGTGATAATGGACTGGAGTTCAGAGGGAAGGTTACAGAAGATGTCATAAGTTACTTTGGAATCAAGCACATTTACAGCTCTCCATATTCTCCTAGTTCAAATGGAGCTGTTGAGAGACTAAATGGAACCTTGACTGGCATCATCAAAGCTATGTTGAGTGATAGTGATTCTGAATGGGATGACGTTCTGTCTAAGGCTACTATTTTGTACAACAATACTTATCACTCCAAACTTAAATCTTCACCATCTGAATATATTTTGACGGAGAGTCATTCCTTTGATAAGGAAATACCTGTTGATAGGGAAGTTATTGGAAATTGGAGAGAGGGTCATCCTAACTTCAAACCATTCAAGGTCAATCAAAGGGTTATAAGAGAAATAAACAATGTAGGGAATAGGGCAATATACAAGTTTACTCCAAAGTATGATGGACCATATGTGATAACAAAAGTGCAGAGCAATGGAGTGTCATATGAGATAACCAGAGAGGGAAATAATGATGTTACCTATAAATGCCATCATAAGAAACTGAGACCATACTGGGAACTATCAGGAAGAATAAAGGGATTCATAAAAGACAGTGAAGAGGAAAATGAAGAAGAGGAAAGTGAAGGAGAGGAAATGGGAACTTTTTTTATACCATATTTTTCCTGTAGTGATTCAGAAACAGATGAGAAAATAGAAAGTAAATCAAGTGAATCTAGTGACAGTGAAGAAGAAAAGTCACTACCAATTAATTTGGAAAAGTTAACTGGAGAGAAATCAGTGAGAAAGGAAAGTTTTGGTAGAAATGATAAATCTAAAATGAAAGAGAAATTAAAGAATAGAAATGCATCAAGAGATTTATTATCTTTGTCCTGTTCTGAACCTGTCGCATATAATCAAGTTCATTCTACACCAATAGCTACATATTTCATGTCTGAGAAATCTGAAGCAGTTGATAACTTATCCATAATTCTAAATTATGTAGAACAAACTGTAGATTTAAATGACCAGATAATGGAAACCTCTGAAAAACTTTTATGTCAACTACAGGAGTCTGTTATAGATGATAGGACTGCTATGGGATCTGTGATTGAAAAGGAAAGAGAAAATGAAATAGGTGAAGAGTTGGATGACAATGAAAAAGAAACAAATCATACATCTATAGAGAAGTCTGAATCAATAATGAAAGATATCAAATCAATTTTAGAAGAAAGTAGAAAAAGCTTGCAGAGAGGGCGAGAAAGAACTATAGATTTCAGACAAAGAATCTGGCAATACAGACAGTCAAAAAGTATTGCACTAGATGCTACTGTAGAGTGTAGTGTTGAAGCTAATAGTGTGAATGAGGCCTCTGATATTTTACCTGAACAGGAAAATTCAGTTGAAAAGAGCCCAGTAAGCAGTAGATTAAGATCTCGCTATGAAGCACCAACTATTCCAGCTTTGAGGAGAGCAATTTTGAGAAAAAAGTAAACTTAGTTAGGGAATATGAACAAGAAAAAAAAATCAGGTTTAAACTTGATTGTAAATATGAACTTCTGTTATAAATTATATGAATTAATTATTGTAAATATGAATAAATATTTTTTAAGAAAATCAATAAAATCTAAATTTATTTAAAAGAGCTGAATCTATTTAAGAAAAAAAATATTAAAATTGAAAAATACTATAAAAAGATATATATTTATAAAATCCTTAAAAAAAAAATAATGTAGAAAAATTAAAAAAATCCTGAAAAAAAAAAATCTAATTGAATTCAAAATATAAAAAAAATATTTCTATCTATTTTTGTTTGAGTTGTTGAAGTTACGCCAATGATATGGCTAAACATGATGAATGTGTATGGAATGAAAGAGTGTGTGACTATATGGTGTGATTCTGTGCATATAATGTGAAAATGAAGTGTTGAAAGATCATTCAAATTAATGAATATTTAAATTTTATTTTTGAGTCTTGTAAAAATTAGTTATATTAGAATATTTACGGATAGTTATTTATTATAAAAAAAAAATAAGTTATAAATTAGCTACAGTATAGGTGTATATATTATAGATGGCAGTTGAATAATTAGCTATAGGTATGTTTCAATAATTTTATTATTGATAGCTTATTGAAAAGTTAGTAGATATACCAATTATTAAGAATACTACAAAACTGTTGCATTAGATTTTCTTTTAGAATAATGGAACAAAAATATTGAGATGACCTTAGGTAGAATAGAATAGCTAGTTAATGCCCAAAGTAGCTATGACAATTACATACATACAACACAAACACCCTGCATGTGGAGGCACTTGGAGGAGAAGAACTCAACTTCTATATGATCATATCCTCAGTTGGCAGCATACTATCTCTTGTGACTACTGCTGAAGCATTATATCTCTTGTGACTACTGCTGAAGCATTATATCTCTTGTGACTACTGCTGAAGTATTATATCTCTTGAGACTACTGCTCTGCAAAGATGACCAACTACCATAGTGCCTACCAGTGGTGATGAGTGGCTATGTGAGATATGGGAGAACACCAACACACTTCAGGAACAAGTGATGTGGATGGAGCACTTCTCATGCTGAAGTTTTATAGTTCTATTACAACTTATGGCAATTTATATAGGTATTAATTGTATATAATTATTATTATAAAAAAAAAATATATATATATATATAGTTGCCATTATGTAGCTACTGTAATAGAAAATTTTGATACAGCTTACTTGAATATTAATTGTATAATGAATAAATTATTTTTTAGTTTTGTCTAGGTCAAAACTGGGGAGGGAGTTATGTCATAGGTTGCGCATCTCTCATCTCGATTGTATGCGGAACCATAGTAGGAATGTACGCATCATTCAAACTCTTTTCTAACTGTGTATCACAGGATTCGGACGACTCTACTTTATTCTGGAATACAATGAGTTACAATTCAGGGTATTCCGGCACTATATACTTTAAATAGATAGTTAATAGAATTCTTTATCTATTCGCAGACCTAATATATGTCCTTTCAAAAAGTAATCAAAAGTAGTAGCCATTTATTGATTTAAAACTCTCCACAAATCCCCACTCCTAATTAATGCCTGTGCACCACAACACTGTCGTAGCTACAGTCAGACTCTGTTTTGTTCAGAACCAAGGTAAAACAATTAGATATATAGTCATGTTTGTTCATTGTAGTTTAACTTAAAATACCAATACCATGTACCTGATTTTGATCTTTGTATTTACTGGAGCCTTCTTTTACAGCTCGGTTTGCTCAGCCTCTTTTACACACTTATTCACCAATTAGCTAGTATCATAGGTGTACCTATCTGGGCTAGTAGGTAAGCGGTTGGGGTTGTCCCATACCTCAACTGCTCAGAAATATAGTCTACTGCATTTGGCAGTTTAGGTAGGTAGGTCATCTCATAGTAGCCAGTAGGTAGGATTGTTTATTTAATAGGTAGGATTATTAATTTGTTATATAGGTAGGTAGGCTGTCTTGTGTAATTAAAACTTCAAGTTCTACAAATACAATAGTCAACCAATCTCAATGCTTTGTCTCTCCTCGTCTCGACCTTATCATTGGAATCAATAATTAGGTAGGTTACCAGGTTATAGAGTATGGCTGGGCAATCGCCATAAATGAATAATAGAAAATAAAAAATCGCCACAGATAGCCAAGAAAAATCGCCAGTCACCATTAAAATAAGGATACATTAACCATAGACCCTATTTCTATAGGTAGGTAGGAACATGTCACTGTCAGACGTACCTAGTTAGGTACTAGATTTATATGAGATTGCAAGCCAGGTTAAGTATCTTGTTATTCTTGTACCTATAGGTTTTCTAATTCTCTTTTTTTTCCAGTTAGATCACAGAACATAGGTTATAGTCTATATAAATTAATATAGGAAGATGTTAAGGGATGTATAGTTTAAATAAATGAAATAATAAATGTTTCACTGTTATTTGAACACCAGAGGGAACGTAATAATTGAGGGGGAGCATATCAGCCAATCAGAGAGAGACATACCAATGGCACCAGCCAATCAGAGAGAGGCATTCCACTGATACCAGCCAATCAGGGAGAGGCATGCCGTGATGTCATACATTACAAACGTACATAAAAGATTCAAACTGATATAATGTGAATATGTATTAACTGCCATCTACCAATAACTTTAAATTAATAAGGAGAACTGAATCAGATATTAAAATGAAAGTACACCATTCATAAAATCATAACACATTTCCTGTTAACCTACAAACTACACCTAAGTAAATTAGACTAGGTAGTTATGTAGCTTACATACATGCACAATATAAAATAATTCTATAGTTCAATATAGGTACCTAATTTGAAATTTCCAATTCCACTGTGTAATGAACTTCACACTACCTAAATACCTAGGTACTTAAATAAATCTTTGAACCAAACATTTTTAGTTTAGTTTGAATCGTTTCTTTGTCTCAAACATCAGAACATGTCCAGAAGTTCTGGACATGTTCTGATGTTTGAAATAAATAAATAAATCTGGACCAGAACATGTTCGGTTCAAAGACTTATTTAGGTAGATTATAGATATGTATGTAGTGTGAAGTTGATTACACATTGGAATTGGAAATTAAGTATTTTTTTACTTGATCAAAAATGTGGACCCATCCTATAATTCATAACTTTCCCACTAAAGCTGTGCATTATTGGACTGTTCCACAATTACGACCACATGTAAAAAATGATATTATTATTATTCACCTTTTATTTTAATTAGGTAGTATTTATAATACCTGCAGATGAAATAGATACCAATTAAACTAAAAGTGATCGAAAAACGGAAAAGTGAAAACTTCTTATAATTTGGATCTTACTTGCTAAACTTTGTTTCCACTAATTGTTTAGGACTGTAAGTATATGGGACAAGCATGTAATTTGCAGCTATCATTACGTCATCAAATTTAAACCAATCACAGTCAATATAACAGTAGCATTGATGATGTAACTTAATCAAAATTTTGATTTGACAGTAGTGGGTTGTCATGTCTAATGTAGTATACATCTATTAGATCGTAAATCTGGGTCCAAACTATTATGTACGTTTGTTTCACTTGTTTTTAATTAACACTAAGACAAGACAACCTGTACATGTCATCTTGAGTTATTATTAATACATCGACATCGTAAGTTAAGTTATTAATGTACATCTTAAGGTAGTGATTTGTTACCATTACCGTATTACGTAATCAAGCCGATCGATATGATTTTAATTGTCGCTATTATGACGTCACGTGCACAAAATACCTGAGATTGTTTGTACTATATCATTCTATGAACATTAGTATGCAACCTATAGGTATGTACAGCCAGTCGTATCAAAAATAAAAGCATCTTGAAATGAAATATATGCACTAGGTAGGAAGTACATTACATTGATGATAAAATGAAAATTACATATGATGATGAAAATCACTGTATATTTTCATTATTTTACGATCAAATAGTCGCCATTTAATTTAGAACTAGATGGCAGATTTGTGAATTATCGCCATACCAATAAATAGAATATTATTTCCAAATATAGTTATCGCCATAAATATGGTGATAAAGGCCTTTCTCTTGAACCTGGGGTAGGTAGCCTCATGAATGATCACTGAAATAGATAATCATCAAAACTATAGCTAACTCTATTATCCTAACTCCTAAGCTATCTGAGTTCAATGTTAATTACCTACTACCACTATAACGATCACAGCCATAACCAGTTATCATAGGACTCAATAAGTGATTCAGAAGTAGTTAACTGGAAATTAGGAATAAGGTTAGGTTATCACCCTAAACCATAATAACATAAAGGATACCTCTCCACTGTATCCACCCCCTCCCCCTGTTAGTCATCTCCCCCCCCCCCACAGTAACCGTTAGCTACCAACAGGGAAGATAAACCAAAATTATTAACGCGGGAATTAATTAAAAAGAAACACTTACATTGCCAACTGATATACCAACCATTATTAATCGAAAAAATTGATAACGACCAATAATTACTATTTGATACTTAAAATAATATTACATTATTGGACTAAATTATAATTATTATATGATTGTGTTACAATTGTCACACTTTTTTGACGACTTTTCAAAAGTTTCAATAAAATATTAAAACTTAGTGTTCGGAAAAAGTATACAATTTTTTATCGTTAGATGTGTAATAAAATATAGTTTTAATTAGTTATAGTGTCATTGCACACGACTTATTTTCAATGTAATAACTAATAACATTATTATATATGTATACTTTGACTGTCACAGTTTGTATTTAGTTTCATTTACCTACATCGATATTTTAAATATTGATAGTTATTTTCTTGCCCACCATTACTATTCAAATTATCTGCAACATTATTTGCACCGTTCATATTATCTAAACTTCAATTTAATATAAATAATTGTTTTTTAATATATATAGAAAATATCATAATGAATTGTTTAATAATAATTACTCATTGTTACAACAATTTTTTTTTCATTAACTTTATATTATAAATAATAATTATTGCAGTACAGTAATAATAAAACTCTCAATAACCTGCACTGTAATAATATACCAATAATGTTAGAACTCACTGTACTTAATGTCCAGCAGCTCTAGCCAATCAGAAGGCTCGTTACAAATTGCAAAAATATTCTTAGCGTAGATCAGTTGCAGTCTGTGAGAGAGTAACATTGATACCTGAATAATGATCTACGCTTATACTGCCGTAGATTACTATGTTTGAATGCGAAGTGAGAGTAATGAAAAGTGATCTACGCGTGTAGAGCACTTTACAGTCGAATCATTTGGAACTTTTGTAAAGTGATCTGGAGCTGTAGATCACTTTACACTGTTACTAGTTAGCGATGGAGAATTTTGCGTAGATCACTAATCAAAGTTACTCTTCAATTGTTCATTCGAGCTCGCAATTGTTCGTCTGAGCAATTGTTTTTCGAGCAATTTTTCATTCGAGCAATTGTTTTCGAGCAATTTACCGGCTACCGAATTGATTACCTCATGTACCTCTGAAATTTTATCCTTATCGATGACACAAGACATGGTACAATCATCAACAAATAAGGTAAATTGAAAGAGGTCCGATGACAAAGGTAAATCATTGATCAAAACTACCCAGCTAACCAAAAGCTGTTTGTCCCACGTCTTAAGACGTCTGATACCCCTCGCTATAGAGGGATTTAAGACGTGGGGCAAGACGTGAGGCGGGGGACATCAGACGTCTGGCAGACGTCTAACCCTCTTCATTTGCACAGGGGTCTCCCTCTGCAAGACGTCTGATCCCACGTCTTGTCCCTCTCTGACAAAGGGGGACATCCACCTGTCCCACGTCTTACCCCACTCCGTTTTCAAGACGTGGGACCCACGTGGGACTGAGTGTGGATGTCCCTCGCTATAGAGGGATTCAAGACGTGGGACCCACGTGGTATAGAGTGCGGATGTCCCTCGCTATAGAGGGAGATAAGACGTATGACCCACGTGGGACAGAGTGAGTATTCAAGACGTGGGACAGAGTGGGAATATCCCCCTCTGCAAGTTGTGGGACAGAGTGTGGATGTCCCCCTCTGCAAGACGTGGGACAGAGTGCGGATGTCCCCCTCTGCAAGACGTGGGACAGAGTGCGGATGTCCCCCTCTGCAAGACGTGGGACAGAGTGTGGACTGTGGATCTCCCCCTCTGCAAGGGGGACATATCTCTCTTTTGGCTCCAACTACTTCGGTTAATTGGGGTATATAAATATGTATAAGAAATAAAAAAGATCATACTAATCATTATTGCAATTTCTCCTATATTGCATATAGTGTATATGTACATTTGGCTGTATATCATTATTTTAATATTTCATATTGTTATATACAAATTAAATGGGAAGAAATGGAGAAAGAATTGTAGTGGTGATCTCGGGAATCGAACTCAGGACTCTAGTGTGATGTACTATTGAAGCCTGCGATGCTACCACTCAGCTATCCTGGACATGGTAGAAGTAGTATTGAAATGATCTTTATGCAACTTGATAACTTGCGTGCTTCTTGAAATTATTTTAAATAAATATAATTTAATATTCTACATTTTGGTATCTTTTATTTTTTACTGTAAATGATAAGAATGTGTATAAAGCTATTTATTAATATTTCTATTGATAATGTTAATTAATGTTATTAACTACCTAATTACCTATAACTGTTAATTAATCTTACCTATAGTTACTTGCTGGTGGTATCACTACCTTATACCTATCTAGTTACTTACTAGAGTTTATTTATAACTACCTAGTAACCTACAAGTGATAACCACCAATATCTGTACCTACTGGTGGTTATCACTACTTACTTATTATGTAGTATTTATCAGTACCTACTTAGTGTTTGTCAATACCTACCTAGTTACCTACAGGTGTTTATCAATGCCTACCTAGTTGCCTACATATCTGCTTATCAATACCTAATTAGTTACCTTCTTGTGTTTAACATTGCCTACCTAGTTGCCTACAACTGTATATAAATACCAATCTAGGTCCTAGTCACCTACTAGTATTCATCAATACCCAGCAAACAGTGGTACATCTAGCCAATGTCTAAATGATGCAGGCATCCGACCTTAGCCAGCATCGGCCAACATTGGTTTACCATCTTGCAGTTACTGAAAGACGTCGGCAAGATGCTGGGTCAACGTACCCGTGCAACCAGGCCAATGTCGGCAACGAGCGGCAAAGTGTCGGGGTGCAGTCATCATTTAGATGATGGCTAGTATCGGTACAACGATGTTTGCCAGGATCTTTTAGATGGCGGCTAGTAGTTGCATAAAGATTTCGAAAATAAAATTACCTCAATTTGGAATATTACAAATTATAACTATTGGATAATGTTCCATTATGTATATTATAATGACTTCTGAAATTAAATAAAATTTATAAAGAAAAGGCAAATGAAATAATACAGCAGATGTCTTTTAAATTTATTTCACAAATTTTATCACTTCTGTTTCGTGTTAAATCCTCTCTTTCTACGGAACAAATGCTTTGGCATCAGAGTGTAGACATTCCTTGATGGCCTTCTCCACCAAAGCCTTCAACTTGGCCCTTCTTATAAGGATGAACCCCCTCGTACGTATTTGGGTGCTAGGGAAGCATATCTAACCCTTGGAACAGCCTGACCTGTATGTTGCTTCTTCGCACGAACCTCAAAGGTTCATTTTCGAATTTAGTCCTGCGGGAACGAATAAAATTGTATAGGATATAAATTTGTAGAGAAATTAACATTATTATTTGTAAAAATTTGGTACCGAAGTCATTTTTGCAGATATAAATTTCTACAGAACAATGACAATTTTCAATCGTCCTTTCAGCACATTCAATTTCAGAAAAGAAATATCCAAACAACAATACCCATTACACTACTCTTCATCACTATTTCTGAGTAGCGCTATCTATCACTTTTGTATTTACTTACCTCTTGTCAGTAGTGATTCTCTCGTGCCTCTTAGGTCTGCTTTCCCTCTGAATAAGTCTCACACTCTTGCCAGTAATTGCATTCACAGTTGGAGATCTTCTGAGTTAACTCGCTGAAGTCAGAGTCTGATATGATAAGGAAGAGAAATGAAATTGAGAATTTGAACAAGTTGATGAATAAGATATAAGCAAATCCCTTATAAATAATTAATTGTATCTAAAAATTCACGGTTCCCTTATAAATAAAATCTGCCAATTGGATTACTACTGTAAAGACCAGGAGCTCAACTATCACTGTTCTCACCTGTTCTGTCTCAGTCCATTCATGAAAAACATAGATGCCAACATTGTTCCTGTCTTTCTCATCATTCATCAAGACTTTGAATTTACTTCAGCGTCTTCAGTAATATGAAGTCAGCGAAGTTTGCCTGATGGATGAAACAATAATCATTGATAAATTGTTGCAGTGGTCTTATATACCTCGTATAAACTATACAAAAAATAAAAGCTATTGATGTAACTAGCATATTATAGACAATTAATAAATTATTTCTCAATATTTATTCGAATAGATAGTTAGAAGTTGCAAGTGATAAATAATTTTAGGTTTAACGTCTGCTCCGACCATTTCTGGTCATATCACTGACTTCGAAAGTGAATAAGTACAAGGGACTGGAAGAAGCAGTCAGAAAGGACAGTAGCTACATGAGCAAAGTCATCATGTCATTTACCACCTTCGATAACATTGCTCAATGCTCATGGATGCAGAAAAGCTAATCCGTGAATACAGCCACTTACCAAGGAATGTGACGAAAATAGACATAAGAATCTGTGACTGAACTCACGGATGGAGGAGGAAAATGCAAAGGTGATAGTAAATGAAGCCTACCTAACACAAAATTTAAGACCTTGTAGTTGAAGAGCATAATTTTAGAGCTATACTTCTTTTCTTCCATTCACCACAACCAGCTTTAAGATAGATCACCTGGGGAGCATAGAGGTTATCGAAAGCATGCCAGCACACGGTAATGTAGTCAATGCACCACTTTCTTTACCTGTTAAGAAAACTCTCAATCTTCTTTCCTCAAAGCTTCTAATCGCAGACATAGTTCCTAGAGTTACATCACTCCCTCCATATTGAGAGTGGAGATCTCAAAGACCTTCTCTCCCTTGCGGGGTCAATCTCTGCAATGTGAGCGTACATTTCGATCTGCTCTTCCTTCATGTGATCCAGAGTGATGACGTCACACATTTTGCACACGATGTACTTGGCTGAAAAGACAAAGAAATTATTGACCAAAACAGTACCTATGGAAAAAAGGCTATCTGTTCAAATAACCAAAAGTTATGAGTTGATTATATCATTCAAAATTTTAATTAATTATATAAGATGACGTCACACATTTTGCACACGATGAACTTGGCTGAAAAGACAAAGAAATTGACCAAAACAGTACCTATGGAAAAAAGGCTATCTGTTCAAATAACCAAAAGTTATGAGTTGATTATATCATTCAAAATTTTAATTAATTATATAAGATCAACTTCGCATATCACTCACAAGAACATGTGATATATTCAAAGTGAACCTTGCATGTAATACAGTAAAATTCCTCTATAGTGAATGTAGATTTCTGAGTAAAAGAACTACCCCAATTAGAGAACAAATTTTCTTTAATCTACCATAAATAGCCATCAATTTTAGAAGACTAATGGCCCTCCATTGCAGACTAAGATTTTCAAAGTTTGTACCATGCAAATTCTTGAATTTATACATTTATTCAAAGTTCTTACATTAAAGTTTATTACTTTATATGCGAGTTATTCAATGTCAGATCTTCATTATCTAGAGTTAAATGAATGATGAAGACACACCTGCATTGGGATATCCACAGAGGAGTAGGCAGCATAGACAGGTTCTGGCTCACCTCCTCCTAGAAGACAAAAGAGTTCTTCTTTCTTATCTTCACTGACACCAAGCAGTCCATGGCTATTCCTTTGAGGGATTTCTGACAGAAGTGTGCCTGCATACCTCATCAGCTTGATGTAGTTAGCAGCTAACTATAAAGGAAAAAGTTGATATCAGTATTATGGAACAGTCATCAAAACTTAACAACAATCATCTTATAGCTATTTGTCAAAAAGAAGATAATCACAACTTTGCAAGCTTGAGAATAAAGTAATGCAGCTAGTTATATGAAATATATTTACAATCATTCTTAACTTTACATAAGAAATTAATTTCAAAACAATTTTCTATAAATTATAACCTTTAATTTGGATTGAACTATCCTAATAAAATTATCTCCATTTCACACAATTAATTCATTTAATTGCACACTATCAATGCTGTACATTGTTATTGGCATGTAAATGTATTATCAACTTCATTAATTTTCAAAATGAGTACAATCCTTTTTTAGTCATTTGATGGATACTGTATTTCTTCATCTATAGTTAGCAAGCTAGCTGTATCTCCAAAACGGATGCAATAATTACATGTAAATATAGGAATTAATTACAAAATAGTACCTAAGATCTTGCACAGATATATTTCCCCTCAAAAAACATTTCCATATATCTTTGGTGACATTGACACACTTTGCAAACTGGTATATTACTAATATTAGCAGTACAATCTTTGCTAACAATAGCCTTAATTAATAGCAAAGATTTCAGAGTTGTGCTTAAAGAAATACCTAAAATTGACAAAAAATGCATAATTTCTATGCATTCAGTAGGCAGTACCTAGTGTTAACCATCAATTTTTTTGACTATTTCTTTATAATTTAAAATATTTATGAATTGTGGTGAAGTATTCAATCATACAGTCACAGATACTTATTAGTAACCTGGTGCTCACTAGTACACTGATAGGCCATGTTTCAGAGGCTGGAAAATTGTAAGCCAATTTTTGAGCCAACATTTCAATAAAATTCTGAAATAAGCCAATTAGAATTTGGCTCATATTTTGAAGATTTCAAACCAAAATTAACACGGGAACATAGGAATTAATTCAAAATTTAAAGCCAATTAGACATATGAGTTTTGCCTTTTGAAATCTACCTAAGTTCTACTGTCCTAGGACCTAAGTCAATTTATTGGCTTTAACTGACATACTCTGTAGTCTGTAACATGGATAATACTCATAATAGGCTATATTAATTATTATTAATCAGGTTAAGCCTTCAGGTAGGCATTATTACTAGTGTTGCTGTAAGCTGGTACAAGTCAACAAAAAAAAAAGCTGTAGACATTTAACATTTTCCTTACTTTGGCTAATCTTCCAAGGCTCCAACTGTCCAACATTTTCCAACAAAATTAAAGGTATTATTAATATATACCATCATTAATTAGCAATTACTAATACTATATAGGAATATATAGTAAAAAGTCCTCTGAATGAGTCTGCACTGACAGCCTCCAAAATAAAGTTTCTTGTCATGTGACTCATGTCAAAGACTCAAAGGACTTTTTGCTATTTATTCCTATAAGGCTATTACCAAAAATTTTACTCATTATTTTAGCACGAAAAATGTTGGAGAATTAGGTGGCCAAAATTAAGGAAAATTTATATCTTTTCTCCAGGCTCTTAGAAAATCAGAAGTCTGAGAAGTGTAAAGAGTTCACAGTTCAGTGACAGTGCACAAACTAGCTACAGTCTACAGAGAACAGACTAACTTAGACTTCATGAACATCTGATTACAGTTACATCAACAATAATAATGTCTAGGTACCTACCTTCAGGTTCAACTTCAACCTAGGTTATTAATGATAATTTGATCCTAGCCCCTACTCCTAGTCCTAGGTACGGTAAGGTACCTAATATTATATTATATTATCAATCAAGCAGAGTATATTTGGCTGACATTATGTCGACGATGAATCGATGATATCATGATGAGACCCAAATTTACCATCAAACAAATAAGTTACCTAGGTAGGTACAATTTTGGCATGACACTTCATAAAATACTATATCGCCGAACGGATAGCATATCTAAGTAGTTAGTACCTACTACCTAGGTAATGATTTTCATTTTAAATTAAAATGAAAGATAACGGAGATTGTAGGTATCTTAACTCAAGACCTAGTGGCCACTGGCCATAGCCTAAATGCTAGGTAGGTATAGAATAATAGAGGTACTTTAGGTAGGTACCTTAATTTTAAAAATTGAAATACCTAGGTATCTAGGAACTTACCTATTTGTGTTAGGTAGAAGAACCGGGTTGATAATTCTCTTTGGCTCTAATACACTTTTTATATTTCGATACAATGGGTACCTAATTATAAATCATACGAAATGCAATCAGTCTGATTAACAAATTTATGGTAGTACATATTAAATATTAAACTGGCGTATAACAGATTTAGACTGACGTTGGACTGACGCTACATATAGTATACACTGGGGCTGCGCTCGCATTGTTCCAATAATGTCGACGCTCAAAGTTCACGATAACTAATTCTAGGTATATAGATAGCATTATTTTCATCCAGTTACCAAAGTATTTCACAAAATTTGTACTGGATAATTTTAATCAATAAACTAAATCTGAGATCGGGTTTCCCAAAAATATTTAAATCATCGATATCAATATAATTAAGGTCTTTTTAAAAGAACGTTCTGGATATATATAATTCACTATGCGGCAAATGTTTGTGATATACCTACGTCAAAAATTAATGTTTTTTTTATGAAAAAGTTCGTAATATGAACGGAAAGAATTAATATATCACGAAATATTATGTAAGGAGTAACTAAAATGTATATGTATATTTGTTATCACTGTACCTAAGTTCAATCGATTTAATGATTTTTTATTTTCAATATTATTATCTAGGCTAATTCAAACTCGTTATGATTTATAATTGATAGTATAATAAATAATGGAACGAAACACGTAACTCTTATTTAATATTTAAAAATATATTTTTTACATTGCTACATTTGTTACATAATTTTTTTGCACAGTTTTTATATTTCTAAATTCTTTTACATATATTTTAAATAAATATTTCTATAGCTAGCAAAAAAATTTCTAGTGTAATTTTGTACCTAATGTTTTACAAAAAAAAGTTAGATAAATTTTTTTCTTTAAATATCTAGCCTTCTATTCATATAATTTACTTTTGATACCCCATAAATTTTAATACGGAAGTACACTAGTAGTTATATAATGGAAAGCGGCCTGAAACATACAGTATAATAGGTATGAAGCGGCTCTTATATGTTTAGTCAACATCGCAGCAACAAATACTTAAAATCAATTTGCGTGTATAATTATAGATGTTTTGCCAACATCGTGCCAACACTTGATATCCATCAAGCGGCCGATTGTTGGGTATTGACATCGTGCCGACAAATAATATTAATCTGTCGGCCGACTGTTGTAGGAACGACGTCATGCCGACAAATAATATCCGATGTGCCGATGTCGAAATGAATCAATTTGGCCGATGCACGACGTTGCCATAAGGTTACCGATGCACGCCAGCACACGGCCGACGTTGCAATGTTTGCTGGGTACCTACCTAGTTACCTACATTTGTTTGTCAATACCTACCTAGTTATCTACTAGTGTTTACCAAAGCTTATCTAGTTACCTATAACTGTTTGTCAATACCTACCTATATACCTACCAGTACCAATACCTACCTACCTAGTATACCTACTAGGTAGTGTTCATCAATCCGTACCTACTTACCTACTACCTAGTATTATTCATCAATGCCTACCTATATACCTACATCTGTTTATGAATACCTACCTAGTTATGATACGTAAAAAAAGCTTGAGATAGATATACCTTTTTGGTATAACTTTTTCCCGCGTAAAACAGACGAGGGACAGAGAGGGACATCCCGCGTAAAACAGACGTGGGACAGAGAGGGATATCCCGCGTGGGACAGAGAGGGACATCCTGCGTACTTTTTCCCGCGTAAAACAGACGAGGGACAGAGAGGGACATCCCGCGTGGGACAGAGAGGGACATCCCGCGTGGGACATAGAGGGACATCCCACGTGGGACAGAGAGGGACATCCCGCGTGGGACAGAGAGGGATATCCCACGTGGAACAGACGTGGGACAGAGAGGGACATCCTGCGTGGGACAGAGAGGGACATACCACGTGGGACAGAGAGGGACATACCACGTGGGACAGAGAGGGACATCCCGCGTGGGACAGAGAGGGACATACCGCGAGGGAAAGACGTGGGATGTGAGTGGGATTTAAGACGTGGGACAGACGAGGGACATCCCGCTTGTGTGAGACGTGGGACGTGAGTGGGATTTCAGACGTTGGAAAGACGTGGGATTTCAGACGTCTGGAGACGTCTGAAATCCCACGTCCCTCTCTGTTCCTCGCTAGCGAGGGATGTCCCACGCAGGACAGAGAGGATATGGTTAGCTGGGTAGAAAAAGTAAAGGCCCCAAATTACTTCCCTGCGGAACTGAGTGAGTAAGATTTCTAAGATCAGAATTTACATTATTAATGTTTACAAATTGTTTTCTATGGCTAAGATAAGACTTTAGCCATTCATATCAAGTGCCTCTGATTCCATAAAAATACAATTTCTTCATCAGAACTTCATGCTCCACTGAATCAGAGGCCTTTTCAAAGTCTAAGTAGAGGGAAAATATTTTTATATTCTTATCAAGGTTATCGTGAATGTAACTAGTATACTTCAATATTGCCTGCGATATTCCGCAGTTTCTTCTGAAACCAAACTGACACTTACTTAATATTCCCTTACTTTCCAGATAAGAATATAGTTGGTTATAAACAATTTTTTCCAATATTTTTGAAAGAATATGAGGACGAGATACAGGGCGATAGTTACCTTATGTAATGGTACTACACGGGTGTCCGGAAAACTGCCAGGCGGAAAACTGCCAGTCACTTATTGGCAATACATGTATATTTTTTGACTTACTGAAATATTCTTTGATTATAAACACATTTTAATTTATAAAAAACGGCGTTAGTCCTTCTTTAAGAGGTTAATGGGAAATTCATTTTTACAGTAATAACTACATAGATATTGGAATACTTAAATAATATTCAAAGAAAAATAATATTTCAACTAATTTAATTTATTAAACACTCAGTAAACCAAACTTCAGTACACATAAAGATTTTATAATTACTATTTTTAACTTATTTTCAAAGTTACATACATTTTAAAAACATGTTCAGTCACGTTTATAGTCTCTTGTTTTTAATTTCCTATTGACGTCAGTAATATAGACTTTGGTTTCGAAGCAAACGTTAAACCCTGTGTACTGATTTGTGAATACTAGATAATTAGATATTCTCACAATAATATAATTTTAAATTATACAATAAATTAAGTGAATGTTAAATCAATTTATATGTATGTATGTTAAATAGTTATTACATTTATTCTCCATGTCATTAACACAACCCATTCATTTTAACAATTTTCATTTATATGTAAAAAGTATTATTAATTAATATGCAATCAATTCGATCGAGTGATATTGTCAAAGAATTAGGTAGGTAATAGCAGTTTAATAATCATTGATGTTGGGTTGCAAATTCTAAATATTTCACGAACATCGACCAAAGTTTTTTCATTCCCTACAAACAATTCCATGTGTATACCATGTGGCACTTAGACATTTAAATCATGTGTATACCATGCAAATATTTGGAAATGGATACCATATTTCCCAGGGAGAATATTATGGTGGGGTCATAGAAGATTATAGTGGACAGACATTATGGGGGGCTGGATCTTATGTAATAATCGATAATATTCGATAAATATCAACCAAAATCTCCGAATATTTTCTGATTATGTTCCTTATATGAACTTCTATGAATGAACAATCTTGAATCTACGAAGATTTTCTGAAAATAATCCTACTATGAATTTGAATGGCTGTAACATCTTAAATCTGCGAAGATTTTATGATAATATTCTTTATATAAACTTCTATGACTGATCCTTCTTAAATCTTCGAAGATTTTCTGATTATAATACTTATATAAACTTCTATGACTGAACCATCCTAATTCTCCGAAAATTTTCTGATGGTATTTCTTATATGAACTTCTATGATTGAACCATCTTAAATCTCCGAAGATTTTCTGATGGTATTTCTTATATGAACTTCTATGATTGAACCATCTTAAATCTCCGAAATTTTTCTGATGGTTTAAGATGGATCAGTCATAGAAGTTCATATAAGAAATACCATCAGAAAATCTTCGGAGATTTAAGATAGTTCAGTCATAGAAGTTCATATAAAGAATATTATCAGAAAATCTTAGTAGATTTAAGATGGTTCATTCATCGAAGTTCATATAAGGAACATTATCAGAAAATATTCGGAGATTTTGGTTGATATAATCTACTATACATCATGGTTGGGAAATATTACGGTGATTATAGTTGTTTATAGGATTTTTTGCCCATGGATGATATATATCGAATATTATCTATAATCACGTAAGATCTAGCCCCCCATAATATCTGTACACTATAATCTTCTATGACCCCACCATAATATTCTCATTGGGTAACGATATCGAGGGAATATTCCAGGAATTAGTGAAAATTAGTTGATCCCTATCGATATCGAGGGAATATTCCAAGAATTACTGAAAATTGGTTGATCCCCTGAGGATATCGAGGGAATATTCCAGGAATTAGTTAAAAATAGCTGATACCCTAAAAATTATAAAAGAAAGAAAAACCTACTTCTACTGTGTCCTGGATGATCGAGTGGTTAGAGTCGCAAGCAGAAGTCAACAAGGTGCGGGTTCGAGACCCGGAAAGATCACTTCATTTCTTTCTCCATTTCTTTCCATTTAATTTGTATATAACAATATGTTTCATTCAACTAATTCATGTAAAGTCAAACGTACACGTACAAATGCAGTATATGCTAGGAAATATTAATTTTGGTATTCTTCTAGGATTATGGGTGAAATCATCTGATAGTATAGGAGATTCCCCCCTTTAATTATAGGAGTGAACATGGTAGAAAACTTGGACATAAGCACCCCCAATTCTCTTCTATGATTATGGTAGAAAGACTCCTTTAATCTCCCAAAATCTTCTATGATTATGGGTGAAATCATCTGATAGTATAGGAGATTTCTCCTTTTAATTATAGGTGTGAACATGGTAGAAAACTTGGACATAAGCACCCCCAATTCTCTTCTATGATTATGGTAGAAATGCTCCTTTAATCTCCCAAAATCTTCTATGTCCCCCCTATAATTTTCTCCCTGGGTTATTACATGTTGTTTTGCGTGGTAATATGGTAAGTTATATGTGGTTACCATATGTTATAAGTATGGTATTTAACATGTTGCTATGAATGTGGTAATTAACACTTGGTAAACACCTGTTATAAGTATGGTAATTTATAAGTGGATATGATGTGGTGTATACAATCTCTATTTGATATGGTTTTTTTATGATATGGTTTTAAAATGGCATAACTACATGTTAATAATGTGTTTTTATGATGGTTAGATCGGTTCAATGTGGATAACACATATTTATACTCCATTGCCACATTAAAACCATTAAACCACATGGTAAATATGTGTATGAAATAGGGAATGGTTTGCAAGGTTGAAGACTTGTTCAATTTTCAAATTATAAACACAAAACGAAATAATTAGACACTAAACCTGTTATGAACTGATCATATAAAGACGTGTTGTGTAAACAATGAAATTACACTCTGTCCCTAATACAATTATCCATTTGTTTTTATTTTCTAAGAAAGGTTATATTTTCAATTTCTATATTGTAATTGATTTATTTCTGTAATATTTATCTAGTTATATATTTTATATATTTTTCTAATCAATTTGTGTACATTTAACTGTTATTTTTATTTTGTAAAAATGAATATCCCTTTAACTCCTTAACGAAAGGCGAACAGCTTTTTTATAAATTAAATGTCATTATTGACTAAACTGATTTAATTGCCAATAAGTGACTGGCAGTTTTCCGCCTGGCAGTTTTCCGTGTACCACTACACGGGCTATCTTTAACATGTCTGGAAATATGGACTTAGTTAAGGATAAATTAATAAGATGACTCAATATTGGAGAAATTACTTCCGATAACTGCTTGAGGATAGTTGTCGGTAGGTCCTGTACGCGACTTTTTTTATTTTTAAGAGATGAAATACATTTACTGACATCAAGATTAGTTACCGGTGAGAAAAAGAATGAGTTACAGTAATTACCTCGAAGAAAAGTTACAGGATCTACACCACCACTCAGTGAGTTAGCAATATTTTGACATCACTTGAGAAGTAATCATTTACTGCATTAGCAATATCTCTATCATCTTCTACATATGAACCATCTACCATGAGTTTCTTTATAAACTTAAGATTTCGTCCAGAGTTAACTTAATAATATCATTAATCAAAAACCAAGTTCTCTTAAGATCACATTTAAGTTCATCAAATTTAGCATGGAAGTAATTTCTCCGTTTTCTCCTAATCACCCCAGTCACCATGTTTCGATATCTCCTATAGCTGTCCCAACTCATTACACCTGACCTGAACAGTTTATAACAATTATCTCTTCTTACAATCAACCTCCTGGTTTCACTATCTATCCATGGTTTTGTGACATTTTTATGAGAATCAACTCTAGTTATCAAAGGGCAATAGTCATCAAAATATTTCATAATTATATCATTAAACAGTACGAAACTATTTTCTACATTATTACAATTCACAATTGGTGAAAAATCATGTCATTTCAATGCATCATTAATGAGAGCAATAATTTATTAAATGGAAAACGAAAAAATATTAGATTAAGAAGAAGATTGGAATATTTGGAGCATATCCCATCAATCCCTGCATATTGGTCACCTCCCAGTGGTGAAAGGAGGAACGCTCGGGGCTGTTGCCCCTGATGCGGCAAAGAGCCAGAAAGGCTCTGGGAGCCCCTCCCTGGACCGGACGCAAGAAAGGGTACAGGTGATGCTCCAGGAGAGTACAAAGCGAAATGGGAGTATCCACCTCATATATCTCTTTAAACGAAATGTTGGCGATGGCACTTCTGGGGCCTACAATTCGGTGAATGCTCTATAGGGGTTGGGTCTGGGGGGGGGGGGGGGGGGGTTGGTCAGGGATAAAAAGGCATGATGATGATATCGCATCAATATTTAGTTCGTTAATTGAACATTAATGAATGTATCAACTATAAAAAGTATATATTCGGGGCCATGACGCCCATTTGTTATTAAATCCTGTTTAAATTTTTGATAAATGAATCTAATAAATCCCCCTTCCCCTCAGCTTGTTGCAAACTCTCCATCCGGAACATCAGTGTACCTCAGTACGTAGTGGCGGGCAAAGCGGTCACTATAGACTGCCAATGGAGGGCGGACGGGTACGATATCAACGGTGGGGGGCTTTACTCCCTGAAATGGTACCACGGACTACACGAGTTCTACCGGTGGACACCCAGAGACAATTCACCAATGCAGGTGGGGGGGATTTCATTCTCAATTATATGATTAAATAATTTATGTTATCATTCAAGAATTATTATTAATGAATAGAATGAAAACTTCATAAACATATATTTTATCAATTTTTTTTATATTATATTTTTTTATCATCTATCGTAAATTGTTCCTAGGAAACAAATATAATTTCGAATTGTAAATTTTTAAGCTCATTTGTTATATAACTTACTCTTAAATTTAGCACACATAATACATTTTATCTCCTATTATACAAATTCTGACGTTAATATTGTTGATGTTTTGGCAGACATTCCCCCTCCCGTCCAAACTCTTCAGTGTGGATTTCCACAGCTCCTCCAAAGGTAGAGTTCTCCTCCGAGGAGTGAGAAAAGAGGTGTCAGGAACTCCTCTGAGGTGTGAGGTGTCGGGTGAACCTCCTTTCTTCCAAACTGATACCAAGTGGGCCTACATCACAGTGGCAGGTAGGTAGAACAACGCAAATAGACATTATCAATGAAGGTAGGTAAGTATATAAGTACATACCAGTATTATATGGTCTTATGTGTATTTTCATAAAAGTAGAGGAAGTAACCCAAGCAACCACAGTTAATGGGGCCAATGTGGGCACTAGGTGCCATTCAAGTCCGTAATCTGATGACAAATCATATTGGTACTGTGTGGTTATTTGCAAAATGGGCCAACGTGGTGACAGCATGGGCTACTAATGTTGAAACCATCTTGGCCCAAGATGTTGTCGAGGTTGATGGGGCCAAGGTCGTAAAAGAACTGGCAAGCTGTATTGAAATCAACTTGGTACTAGGTGGTTTCCATGTGACATATGACACTACCACATTGGTACTGTGTGGTCATTTACAAACTGGGCCCACATGGGGACAGCATGGGCTACTAATGTTGAAACCATCTTGGCCCAAGATGTTGTCGCGGTTGATGGGGCCAAGGTCGCAAAAGAACTGGCAAGCTGTATTGATATCAACTTGGTACTAGGTGGTTTCCATGTGACATATGACACTACCACATTGGTACTGTGTGGTCATTTACAAACTGGGCCCACATGGTGACAGCATGGGCTACTAATGTTGAAACCATCTTGGTATAAGATGATGCCGAGGATGATGGGGCCAGGGTCGAAAAAGCACTGGCAACCAATATTGATATTACTTTGGTACTAGGTGGTTTCCATGTGCTAAATAAGGCACTACCATATTGGACCCATCTGGTCACAATAAATAAAGCATAAGGTTTAATAAATTTCTTTTGAAGCCATGAATAGATTAATAATAGAGCATTGTTATTAATAAAATGAATATCATAATGAGTAAGACAAATAAAAATCATCTTCTAGATTTTCATTTATTTATTCGTAGATCGTTACAACAGAAGAGTAGAACGAACTTAAAAAACCTATCCATTAAAAAGGTGATTCAACAGTAACATTAAACAATACATCTAGCTTTGTATCATAAGTATAAAGAGTGATTATAATATAGTATAGAATAGTTATATATGATATTACAATTAACATGACTATAATAAAAAGCTGACTACCTATAACTCTGAGATTAAAACAAAACTTATTATCTATGGAAATCGACTCAATCGAATTACATAGCTAAAAAAAACAAGCATACAATAATTCAGTGAGAGGTCTAATAATTTACATCCTTGGCTATGGGTTGGTCCACATTCTGTTGTGCCTATCTCTCCTTCCGTTATTGCAGTAACTGCCTTAACTGCCTCTCAAAATTTGAAGCTTTTCTTATGGCGATGGCTCTACTCTGAAAAATAAAATATTATTTACTTAATCAATTCTCAATATCACTTGCAGAGTTCCGTAGCTTCATTTATTTCAGTTATATTAATTACCTATATTTAAATATTTACTATATTTGCAAGCAAATTTTGTAATTATCAGAAATGAACAAAAGTATGTGTATCCAAATGTAACTAACAGGTTATCTCTGTAACTATTTTTAAATTAAATAATAGGTGCCCACATACCTTGATAGTGGAAACTTTCAGAAATCGAATCGCATTTCAAATTTAAATTATTATATTTAAAGAGAAATTTAAATTAATATTTCATGGTAAGTTCCGAGTTATCGGACGTTTTCACGTTTTCAATCAAGTTTGAAAAATTATTATCATTTAATCTTCAAGTTGCTGTAGTACTTTATTTCTATAATGATCGAGAAAAAGTGACACTGTAAGATAAATTATTAATAACTCGAAAATTACCCTAGGTACATATATTTAGCCATAGGTTGAAGAAAATATTATTCAGCTCGGTACCTAATTAGGTACTGCACCTATAGAAGCACGCAATAACTATATCGAATACACTATATAAAATAACTTTAAAATATCTATAAGTATATTTTAAAAACTTCAACTCACCATTTTATAACTTTAAATAGGCCGCAGAGTGCAGTTTTGAAGAATTTCCTTAATTAATTAAGGGAATTAAAAACTAATACCTCCTCCAATGAAAAACACTGACAAACTACCTGAATTTTAAAATTTCACTATGTATGTATAACCGAAAATACAAAGCAGGCTCATACCGGAAACAAATATGTTCACTTGTTCAGTTTAGGATTGCATATTATCCTCTATTCGTAATTTATTATACAAATATTTTGAAAATGTATTAAGATGGTCACAATTACCTAACAGTAGCTAATTAAAAAATAGCCAAGCTTCCTAGAAACTAGCATCTGGCAACCACGCTATAAAATCACTCAGTGCCACTCACCCTTCGTTATCATTTTACACATCATATAGCTTATTTACTTATACTTTATATTAAAATTGTGTTATTTAAAAAATATAAATTTTAACCTTGAAATAAAAACTTTAACTCTTTATCGTTCTTGTGATCATCTTCGTTTAGTCACTTAAACTTAGTATTAAAAAAATAGTTTTGCTGAACGATTAATAATTTAATATCAATTTGAAGACATTTTATAAATTGCGATTGATTGAATCCTTCCTATTCCAGGAAATGGTCTTGCCAATATGTTAATAAAGCTTCCGCCATATTAATATTGATAGGCTATACAGTAATCAGGTTGGGCCATTATTACAATTCAATGGGAAGAATTTGGAACATTGAACCAATCTTCTCCCAAGGTAACATTCCATGAGAATGGAAAACCACATTATCCCCATGTAATTTCTAGGCTACTTTTCAGTCTGCCATCTCTTGCCCATCTAACCATCTAGTGCCCATGTTCGCACAATGTGTCATGGTTGCTTGAGAAATACCGATTAAATGCAATTTGAACTCATTATTCTCTTCAAACTATTACAATGATGCGTATCTACTACACATGATCAAATATAAATCATCACCTCCTATCTGATTTTATCACAGATCCCCTCTTCCATATCTTAGATACACTAATTCATACATTAGTGTATCTACTGTTTGTACATGCAGAGTGTGTTCTCGCTTCACATTTCAAACAGACAATTTCATTAGACTTTGAAGTAACGTCTCTGCTTAGTTTCCCCTTTTGCCTCATTTCGAATCCTAATCCCCGGATGAACTAATTCGGTAATAAGGCTTTTGATGTCATTTTGTTACACAAAAAATAACAAACTGAACTAAATTGTCAGGGGATGAAGAAGATGGAGATGGAAGATTATATTATAGATACTTGTGTTATCATATTTAACTATACTCTGTATTTGTGAGAACTTGATAGTGACTCAATAGTGAGTCACATCACACGTGTTTTCTTTTAATTCCTAATTCCTTTTGTTCCAGTCCGTCAAATAAGTTCTAAGATCAAATTGTAATTAGATAGCAACAGAATTAATTTCAGCTCATTTTAAATTAAAAAATTATATATTTTTTTTTAATATTCTGCAAAATGTTCCTTTTATTTGTATTTCAATACATTAAATCAATAAATAAGTAATATAAGTTTTCAAAGCAATTAAAGTAATTGTACAAAATAATATGATTACAAATAGTTATTGTCATTATTATACTAGAATATATCAACAATGTAAATTACAATATCGTAAGCACCTCAATAGTTACAATATAATGGTAGACTATATCGTATTTCATTTCTCTCATGTTTCTCATGTCAAAGTGTTACTCTGTCATGTCATTCCAGGGGTCAAACCTCAAGAAAATATAGAATAACATGTTACTGTTACATCATATAATTGTACGAATAACATATTATAGTAGAATAGAAGAAAAATAATTTTTTAGACCCATAATATGAGTAAAGTTGGTCATTATGATCGTGTGATTTAACTGAAGGTTAAATTGTAGTCACTGTGACACAAACATGAAAAGTGTACTAATTTCAATTGCAGTAATTAAATTTACATTACCAATTGCACCCGTTCAATCTTCCCCAGTTTTACCCGGTGGTCCCCCCTTCATTTCGGGTGACTCTCCCCTCTACTCCTTGGATGCACCTGTGCAACTCACCTGTACCATCCCCCCCGCCACCCCCTCCCCCTCCATCATCTTTACCATCAACAAAAAGCAGGTGAGGGTAAACTCTACCAATAAAAAGAAGGTGAGTGTAAATTTTACCAACAAAAAGCAGGTGAGGGTAAATTCTACCAACAAAAATCACGTGAGGATAAATTTAACCAACTAAAAACAGGTAAGGGTAAATTTAACCAACAAGCGCTGTACTGGTTACACTAAATGATTATTGGGGTTTGTAAATCATATTAACTTGAAAAGATGATAGACAGAAAACTAGAAGATATTCTTCATATTGTGGATTACGATTAATTAGAACCAAAATGTTAACTGATCAGAAAAGAATTGCCTGTCATTTGCAGAATTAAAATGTATATTTATTTTAGAATATGTGTAGCCAAAGAATTTTTTTCTTTGATAAATATCTGATACAGTGAAATACATGTATCGTGAAACACATTTCAGTCTACACGAACTATAAAGCGGGTATTCATATTTCGAACAGATTTCGACCATGTTCGTAAATGTTCTGTCGAATATATTTCACATCAGTAACGTCCTGGTCTGTACCATAAATATCAATCTCTTATCAAATATTATAGGATATGCAAAGGCTTCGGCTGTCAAAAATACAGCATCTAAATCTGAACGAAATCACCTCTCTGAACTTTAATTTAATAATATTTGTTCTTCATTTTTATCGTCTTTTTTTCTGGCGCAGGTTGCGTGATGTGATGAACTGTGGAATATAAAATTAGTAATCAAGGTTATGCTGAAATCATAATTCCTAATTAACATAATGCGAATTTAATTTTACTATAATGAATCCAATAAAATATATCTCAGTTAAAAAAGGGCACAATTGATTCGCAGGTACACTCAAAGAAAAGTGTATTCAGCGTTTTTCACATTTGCAAGAATGAATTTTCTAATTATAATACTTTTAGATATAATAAAATTGGTCTGAATACACGACCACAAATTTGTATAATTTAAATGTAATAGGAAATTAGAAAACTGTTTTTATGAAATTAAAATCATGCGGAGACTCTAATTCCTTTTATAGTAGATAGGAAGCCTACCCTAGGTCTTCGAATCTGCTGCACCAATTTTTAACTGAGATTATTTATATTCTTCCCACACGTTTGAATGAATTGAACAGATGATGCAAGTAGGAATAGAAAAGATAGAATAAGTCATACATTACAGCATAATGATCGGTCAGAAAAACACGATCTGGTGTTTGAATATATTACGTAACTTACATGTTATCGCAATCGAAAAATGAGCCCAAGACAAATCATTTGAAAATATTTATTGAATATCAGCAAGTTTCCTAATTTAACAAGTAACAAAATATTTCCAACAAATAATAACAGGTATATAAAGTTTCAAAAACTCCTATCAGGTGTATTATGTACATCGTAGAGTGAACAAAGAGAATATTCTGACTATCAACGCTATTGAAACTAACCAATAACCATTCAGAAATTTGAATAATAGTTTGGGTAAACTCCTAGTTTAGTTGACCCTTGAATAGGGTCAACTAAACTAGGAAGCGGGTACATATAAAGGGAAATTAATATTTAAATCATATTTTTCATATATTTATTGAGATAAATATATATATACTTGCGTTTCACAACGCCGCGTTAGAAAAAAGGCTCATGGCAAAAAGTTTAGCTGCAATTTATTTTAACGGAGCCCTTCACACTTGCATTAGTAAAATTGCAGCATTTTTTCTAACGCAAGTGTGAAGGGCTCCGTTAAAATTAGTTGCAGCTAAACTTTTTGCCATGAGCAGTATTTCTAACGCGGCGTTGAGAAACGCAATTGTGAAGCGGGCCTAAGGATCCGTTAAGTAGACTATTCTTATTTACAAAATTTGGGCTTCATTGAAAAAGTTCATATTTTTTCAATCATACGAAATTCTCTGGAATAGTTGATCGGTATTATAGATACATATTACATTCAAATAATATTTGATTTTCATTTAAATTTCAATTGTAAAAATCATAATAGCATAATAGTTATTTTACAACTGTCATAATATCATAAAATAATTTGAACTTATTTTTTTATTGTTCAACGCTATAATATAGGATTTATATACCCGCTTCGTAGTTTAGTTGATCCTATCCAAGGTTCAACTAAACTAGGAGTTTACCATAATTTGATATTAAATGGATTTGATTAAGATTCGTTCTCACTCTTAAAATTAGCTTGAGTTCATGTTTTTATTTGTATATTTGATTATTTACGTACTTAGAATTTTTGAAATTATTTTTACTTCGTTTTCTTTCAACACTAAATTTTCCAAAAGAAAATTATTCAAAAATAATAGTGTAATATCATATAGTTTAAGGATTAACTAGTAACGAGATAATTTGTTTATTTTAGGTAGATATAGATCTGGTGGATGGTCCCATCATGACTTCAGACCCTACCACGGGCCTGCAATCCGTCAGTCAGACTCTTCATTTCCCTGCCAGTCTTCACATATCCAGAACAGGTGAGAATTTGCAACAACAACAAATATATGTAAACTAGTAATTACAGTAATGAATATACGTAACTGTTTTTGAGGGAACCGTACCTGATTTTTGAAAACATTTTTTATTAATGAAGCTACGGTTCTGAAATTTGGTACTCAGATATAAAATTGAATTTTCTATCGTTTTTGTTCAAGGCATTTTTTCGATTAGACTCATAGAAACTAGTTATTCAAATTTCGAACCGTTTTCCAAAAGCCTAAGGCTTCTACAATTTTGAACCTATGTCTTTGCAGTTTCTTGCTTTCGTAGTGCAATTCCAATTTCTACAAAACCCTGGCAGCGGTTTTTTTGTTTTCCAAATTGATTTTTGAAATATTAATTTTTTCGTGAAATTTTTTTAATTTTATATTTCAAAAAATATTTTGAAAATCAAGAGTTTTGTAGAGAATTTCTTGGAGAATCGAATGCAAAGAAAACTTAATGCCCTAGCTTTCAAAATTGTAAAAGACTTTGGCTTTTGAATAACAAAATTTGTAACTTTTTAGAAGTGCTATAAAATTGCGTTCAAAGTTATTGCTGTGTTTGGTACTCTTACACGTATCATCCCACTCTTATAAGGTGTAGGCCGTAGGGGGCAACCACAGTACAGAGAATATATAGTATCCCAGTGCTATAGGGAGGATATTACGCGTGTCCCGGTAGGCTGTGACGTCACATGTCAACAATGGTGCGTACGTTTGTACGTACAGTACAAACACAAAAGATGGCTGCAACACACCCAACTTTTGTTAAATAATGTTTTCGGAGATATTTTTTTTAATTCCAGATTACCGCATGCTATTATCCAATCTTTATAGTCATACGGACGAAAATTAAAAAATGACTGTT
Organism: Caprella mutica; assembly: GCA_947561585.1. NCBI lineage: Eukaryota > Metazoa > Arthropoda > Malacostraca > Amphipoda > Caprellidae > Caprella > Caprella mutica. The sequence continues at coordinate 20,845 of CANNZV010002061.1, read as the reverse complement.
GATGAAATTGCTACTGGTCTTTTTACACCCAAGATAGTAACAAATTTTTAGTCTTGAAGAAGACGATTTATTCAAGATAATTAGATCATTAGTCAGATCGGTCGCGTTGGCCGCCATCTTAATTCTCTATTCCACGTGACCCACAGCAATTCTGTTTACTATGACGTGACCTCTTGTTTACATACATGACGTCACAGCCTACCCAGAATAAATTTGAATAATACATATAACTGGGGTACTATACTATTCTGTTTACTATGGGGCAACTGACGCTATTTGCTTTTTCTGATAGAGAGTATGTGGTCTGAGTAGCACGAAAGATACTAGATATGGCAAGATAATTAATTATTACGAATTATCAGTGGATGAGAGGAAGTGTGTAAAGCGCATAGCGCTGCCCCAACCCTCGCCTCGCCCCCTCCTTTTCTCCATCTCCCAGAGAGGGTTATAGCACAGTATAAAGATTAGGGGAGTAGACCATCTCATATGGGAGACATCTTTTTTAAACTGACCAATAGCGTTGCAGAAGCGACCGGTGGTGCGTGACGTCATGAGCGGGAAAATTTACGACTGTTTATTATTATGTAGTGTTGGTATTTTAAATATATTACAATTGTTTAAAACTATGAAAGTATAATTCAAATTGGAATAATTTTAAGAGATAAATTACTAGTTGTGACAAATGAGCTTTAAATCATATATCTTAAGAATATCATACGAAAATTCAATCAGTCTATAAAATTTTCAGGATCTATGATTTCAAACGCATATTGTCACAACCCTAATAAAACTCAACTTAGTTCTGAATGGATTAAAAATCTTGGTGAATTGCCATCTTGTTTCTTGAGAAATCGTCTCCACAGAAATAGCAATATTTTATAATGGTTGTTGATTCACCCATATTAGAGTTGCTGATTACAACAAATTTCTATCCAATCTTTGCATTAATGTCTCCTAAAATTGTTTTTAAAAAATGAGAACTATTTTCTGCTTTATTCCTACTTATCTCTAAGCATTTATTAACCTTCCTATCATGCGCGTTTGCCATTATTTTTTGGTATCTAGAACTCCCCTTGGTTTGTGAGTCTTTTGTCTCCCTTTTTCGCAATCATGGACTCTGGGAGTCGCTGATTGGCTCAAGATTGCTGACGTCACGCACCATCTACTTGAAATATAAATAACACACAACTGGACTACTCCCCTAATCTTTATACTGTGCTTTTACTAACTAATACTATTACTAACTAATAGTAACTAACTAATGCTATTACTAACTAATACTATTACTAACTAATAGTAACTAACTAATGCTATTACTAACTAATAGTAACTAACTAATGCTATTACTAACTAATACTATTACTAACTAATAGTAACTAACTAATGCTATTACTAACTAATAGTAACTAACTAATGCTATTACTAACTAATAGTAACTAACTAATGCTATTACTAACTAATACTATTACTAACTAATAGTAACTAACTAATGCTATTACTAACTAATACTATTACTAACTATTACTATTCCCTACTATAACTATTACCTACTATAACTATTACCTACTATAACTATTACTAACTATAACTATTACTAACTATAACTATTACCTACTATAACTATTACTTACTATAACTATTATTATTACCTACTATAACTATTACCTACTATAACTATTACTAACTATAACTATTACTAACTATAACTATTACCTACTATAACTATTACTTACTATAACTATTATTATTACTTACTATAACTATTATTATTACTTACTATAACTATTACTTTCTATAACTATTTCTTACTATTACAATAACTGCTATAATATAGGTTCTGCAACTTTAAAAACCAGAATCTTAAACTTAACCTTTACTAACGATACTTTTAGTGAACCTAAATAAATTTCATCCGCATATAAATAATCTGTTTCTAATTTTACATCGCTCAAATACTAATCAGAACCTTCTGCTTAATTCAGGTTGAATGGGGGGGGGGGGGGGGTTGATGGTTTGGCGTTCAGAAACTCGACCTGGTTGTTCAGCCCTTGGGATAGACTTGATGGTCTCGAGCTTCATTGGAACTGCGAATATCTTCAAGCTAAACAATATAATACTTAAATCCTATTTTGTCGTTTTACTGAGACATCATTTGTATTTTCTCCAAAATTGCCAGATCATTAAATAAGCGTGAAGTAAATGTGCAGTACAACAAACTTGCGAATACAATAAACAACATAACTGCCATTTAATGATTTATGTTGATACCATTTGATACAACGTACTGTGGTCCATTCAAAATAAAAATCTGTGCATCAAATTAGTCAAATAAAAGAATCTGTGCATAATGTTAATTACTCAAACCACAGTTTTCTAATTTCCAATCCTTTTTAAGTGAGCTCAGAACAATTTTATAATATCTACAAGCATTACAATATGTGACATTAATTTTTGAAATGTGAATTAATTAGTAAACTGTGAAATAATAATTTGTATACACTTATCTCTGACTCCACTGTTACTATGGCAATAGCTACTAACTCACTACAGTATGGTTCCAATATATTGGAATTGTTGGTATTAGTGTAAAATTGTTTTACTAGATAATTATTTAATTTCTTTATAACCATATCATTGGAAATGAAAGAAAATTAACTCTTGTAAATAGGAAACTTGAATTTAAAATATGTAATCTTAACATTAGTTCTGAAATATGCTATTCATTCATCATAAAACTTGAGTCTTAATTTCGGTAGATATATACAGGGTGTCCCAAATAAACCGATACCCAAATTTCAATGGCTGTAATTCAAAAATTATTAAACTGAAAGAAAATTTGAAAATCACATTTTGTTTATCAACATTTTTCACATATCTGTTCAAAATTTTAGATGAATATATTCAACCGTTTCCATTATGCAGTATTTTTAGTGAACGATATCAAAAACCTGTTTGCGCACTTTTTAACTTCGAATTTTAGTATATTAAAACCATTTTTATAATAACTTTCAACAGTTTATTAAAATTGTTTATTAAAAAACCGTTATTATAACAATAAAATGCGTTTATCAATTATGCAACCGAAAAAAAAACGTTCAAACTGTTCCTCCGTTTAATCGTTTCAGTCGATCTGATGGGCCATTCGTTACGATGATTCAGGGCGATAATGCGTATTGCCGAATAGCTCATTTAGTTTTTCCTTACAGCAACAGTTCTGAACCCGTCATGAACCAACCAGGTTCGATTGATTCTGTTTCCATGTATTTCTTGAAGTCTTGAAACCATTCTATCATTTATTAGATCAAGGTATCTATCCAATCCACACACAGACTTCCTCTCACGGTATTCTTACGTCAAAGTTGAAAGTAGGAGGTTGGTTCTTCGGTGAAGATGTGCGAACGTTATGATAATTTATTTTGCCATTCGAATGAAAAGTGGTTTCATCACCAACCACATTATCGTCCACAAACCGGACATTTTTTTTGCTAAAACCAATGTGCAAAATTCAACGCCGAGGAAGATCGGTATTTAGGTGTTTGTTTCGCTCGTACATCTTGTAAGGATGTCGCTTCAAATTTAAGGTTACAAATAGGTTGAATGTATATTTAGTAAGATGTAATCCACTTTTTATTGCAGTGATTTGAAAATTTCTGTAAGTGCTTCTTGAACAATTCGAACTGTGAAATAAGTGTTTTACTGAAAGTGCGCAAGCAGGTTTTTGGTATCGGTCACTAAAAATGTAGCTAAAAGAAAACCATTGATTCGATTCATGTAATATTTTGTACAGAGATAGAAAAAATGTTGAGAAACAAAATGTGATTTTCCAATTTTTTGTAAGTCTACTAGTTTTTGAATTACAGCCATTGAAATTTGGGTATCGGTTTTCTTGGGGCACCCTGTATATCTCGGGTTTGGATCCTAGGGATAAATAATAGAGGAAGGTTTATAATGTACAGATATGTAATGATTATTAAATAATAAGGTACATTATCTCTATCTCACAAATTATAATAAATCAAACAAATATTTAATTGTTAGCTACTCAAATCAGCTATTTTGTTAATACAGAATGATTCATCTATTTTACACGATATAATCTATAAAATACAAAAACAGTAACAAAAATAAGGATATTGAACAAACTACTACTAATTAATACAGGCAGGCTCTATTTTCATCACCACAATGATGACTCAGACTTATTACTAACTGTAATAATTGCAAGACATGACTCAGAAGTTATTGTATATCAAAATTAATGAAAACATAAAGTACACACAGTCTCCGCTATTATCACAACCTAATTTCATAAAAAAAATGCAATTATTATTGTGAGATATGACTCAAAGTTGTCAATCATTGTATTTCCTTAAACCATTCCTTATCTGCGAGTTAGATTATAATGAAATGATTTTGGGGGCTCATCTTAGCAAATATTACTGTATTTGTTGCCAGAATTTATGATGAAAAGTTTGATATTAGTTCAAAGTAGCTAATGAATTAAGATTATTTAAATTCAACCATAGCTTAACTCCCACTTAGGATAGTTGGTGTTAATCTATGCTTAAATTTAATTACTTTTAATTCATTCGCTTCTTTGAACTTTTTTCACAGATCTTCTATCAGATAATTCTGCAACAAAAACTGTAATATCCACCAAGATGAGCCCCCAAAATCATTTCATTATATTCTAACTCGCAGATAACGAATGGTTTAAGGATATACAATGATTGACAACTTTGAGTCATATCTCACAATTATTACATATTTTTTTAGAATTAGGTTGTGATAAAAGCGGTGCCTGTGTGTACTTTGTTTATTCATTAATATCGATTTTGCTTTAGCTTTTTTTTCCTCTCTTTTTGATATGAGAGAGATTTCTTATTTAATATTCTAATTCTAAAATATATTCTACAACGAAAATAAAATTGAATAAGTTCTTTTGGCAAGTCAGTACTGGTCAAAGCTAAATTTGTGAGGTTGGTAACTGAATTTTTTTCTAATCTAAGAACGTTATTTTGGTGATGATTTCTAAATAGCTTTTCTAACTTTACAAATTTTGGTTTCTCTTGTTCTGACATTCTCTTTAATCCTCCCCTATTTTTGAAAGCAATGAAATCATCAACATTTAAATGTAAATTAGCAAAACCCCCTAAATTATTATATTTATTACTAAATTTTTGGACAACATAACCCAAGACATATTCAAATCCATCTCTTTCATCTTCTGGAATATAATCATCAGCAATTAACATAGTCTCCACATCACACAGTTCAAAGTTGTTACTTGGTTCTTCTCTGATTGGGGAACTGTTAGTAACTAACGATTGCAAATTTTGAACAACAACTGTATCATCAGTATCAAAAACTGTGTTTGTGCAGACTGATGTTAAGCACTGATGTTTATTTACAATTATAATTCTTTTCATTCTTTGCTTAAAAGAAAGATCACATGGGTGATCATAAGTTCCATCCATTTGTCTAATCATTCCAAAGAGGTGCTCAAGAACTTCTTGATTAAGTCTTCTAGTCAAAATATATTTGAACTCAAATTTGTTCTTGAGATCAATGAAAAGATTAGAAATGGATTTGGAACCTATATGATCACCCCAGATATGAATTTATATTTTTACCATTACAATTAGCATTTTCCATCAGTGAAATCATTTTTAAGAGTATCAATTGGTGTTTTTTACTATTTGAAAATCCTGGACTATTTTTACAATTTATTGAAATGTTCAAAATATCAAACCAATCATTAACTAATTTAATAAAATCTGCTGTTTGTGACCAGGTTGGTGATTGTATACGTTGTTTTTCACCATCCCCAGCCACATCAGAGTCATATACACTGTTTGAAAATAGTTGAGCAGCAGTTGATACTTTCTGTCTTGGATTACCTTTTACATTTAGATGCTCTTTTCCAAATTTGTGAGATATTGATAGGTCTCCAGTTTGATATTGAATTAATTCATAGATTTTTGAATTGAATGCCATGATCTAAAAAGTTGTTTCTGATTAATTTTATGAGATGAGGTACATCAGCAAATACACGAATCAGTCTATCTACTATGGAATGTTTAAAATTTGGCCTATCAACAGTTATTTTCAATTCATTCATTAATTTTTGATTAGTTCCTCCTAGATCACATACAGTTCCAAATACATAAAAACCACTATTTTCTAACAGAAATAAGTTTAAGCAAAATGGATGCAGTCATGTCTACATTATAATCATAATAAATTGGTTGTTTTTAATTACTTAAGATAACTCTGGCCATTACTACTTGAACCTTATCATGATTTGGATAGATAGTATCTGAAGATCTGTCGTAAGAATGTTTGAGTGTTAAACTCATTTCGTCAAAACTAATGATGCATGCTCGCTCTCCAGGGCTCATGCCAGCAGATTTAGAGCTAACAATTTTGAATACTACATTTAAAGGCCCTGGTTCAACATTAATGTTCTTTATATATGAATTCAAAGTTGAAATGCTAGGTAATGGTAATTTTAATTTCTTAATTGCATATTTATAAGCTTTTGTAGATACACTTTTAAAAGCTAGTGCTGAAACTATATCTTCTTCAGACCATTTCTTAACTCTTTTACCAGTTAAAAATTTATTTATTTGAGTTTTACGAAAATAATTTGACAGTTTATTGATTAGAGAATGATGAGTTTTAGACGAGAGATCTGAAATTTGTTTTTTTAAATGTTTATTCTGTCTAAGTAGATTTTTATATTTCATATCCTTTATCTTCAATTGGCCTTCTAAAGAAGATATCTTAGAGTTAGCTTCGAAAAGTGCACCTTTCATGAAATCGTGTAGGTTTTGATAGGAATTTTTCTTACATGGAAGAGGAGAATGACTATTTTTATTATCAACACTGTGCACAGGCTGGTGAATGATTTGTTGAAATGTGTCCCATTCTTCAGCTTTTAGAACTGGACAGTCATCATCTGTAACATTAATTTGGTAATGTTCTATTCCATATTATCCTCTGGAAATAGCAAAATGTAAACTTTCTTTATATTTTTCAATAATTTTTATGTTGACATATCAGCTACTTATTTGATTGGCTAATTAAAGTTAATAATTCTATAGAGCACCCATTATTTGAGTACACCCATTTAACAACATAATATTTTTTTATATGCATACCAGGAATCAACATAGGAAGATGGTCAGCTTGTGGACAAGGAAGAGAAGCGCTTGTCTGGGGTTCTGCTGAATTCTCTGGAAATTCCTTGCATTCAGGTGTGGATGGTGAACAAACTGAAGAATCTGATAAGAACATATTCTATTTTAGATTCATTTTTTCATATTTTTAGTAGCTACATATAAGAGAATATATATATAAATATTTAATATAATTTAATTATGTTAAACGTTTCTACTCAATTTAACATTATCAAATCTTATTTGTCAAATAGATTAAATATATGTTTTATAGTGACAATTTAATTAATTCTCTTTCAGAAGAAGTAGCTTCTCTGTTTTATATTTTGGAATGTGGCACATCGCTCAGTTCAAAGGTATTCTTTAGATTTTCTGGGAAACAAAGAACTTTCATCAGAAGCAAGAAAAGTGTTTGTGGAGACGGATATTAAGCACTGATGTTTATTTACAATAATTATTATTCGTCCTGTTTATTATGTATTTACTTTTTATTTGTTACCTGTATGTATGATATTTTAGTTATATTTTATATTTTTAGATTCTACAATTGAGTCACTGTTAGATTTTTAAAGAATTAAACTGTTCCTATTTTAAAATTGTATTACTTTTATTTTGTATTTTAACTGTGAACAGAATTTCCGTAAACAATATAGGCTACACTGTTTGAAAATAGTTGAGCAGCAGTCGATACTTTCTGTCTTGTATTACCTTTTACATTTAGATGCTCTTTTCCAAATTTGTGAGATATTGATAGGTGTCCAGTTTGATATTGAATTAACTCATAGAGAGAGGATGAATCTACATTAAAAATTTTGAATTTAACTGGTTTTTATTAAAGTTAAACTTCCTATGTACAGTGATTTTATTACTTTTAGTTTTACGAAGATTTATTTGTTCACATGGATAAATTGCTAATATTAAAGGTTTCGAATATAGGTATATTTTTTATATCCTAACAGTAATTTATTGTTCTTGAGAGTTCATAAAAAATTAAGAGTGCTCATAAAGTCTGTTTACAATTTCTATGTTAGAACAGATATTTAATTGAACAATGACTACTTTATACGGACACCAATCTCCTACTAGAAATTGGGCTTAGATAGGTACCTAATGGATAAAATTTCCTAATAAGTAGGTACATAAATTGATTGCATCATAGGTATTATGTTTTCATTCAAATTCTAAGCAACGTAGGTAGATCAAAAGTAATATTGAAAATATCTTACCAGGAAATGAAGGTAGATTCAAAGAAGGTATGGAACCTATTTTTAACCTTTTTGAAGTCATCCCGTCTGAATATTATGTAGTCTTCAGACTTAAAGTGCAAATCGCAAATTCGTGCATCGAGCATATTTCCACGGAATATTTTAACAATCAAGTTGAGCCATTTTTCCTTGATAATTTTATTCCTTGGAATTCTAAATAATAATAAGAAACAACTGGAAATGTTCGAATTTGAGTAAAATGGGTCACTGGTTAACATTTTCATACGTTTTGATTACTGTTGCTAAAATTAGAACTAACATAATATTGGAATAATAAAATACGAAATAAATAATATAAAATGTCAATTATTTGTAACATAGGTTTCATGGCACGGCAATGCCATTTTTTGTAGGTTACCTAATTTACTCATATATTTAGGTACCTACCTAGGTACTGTGTACTAAATTAGTAGGTAGCCTATACAGTAGTAAACTTTAAAAATTCATTATTTTTTCATATGAGTTATCAAAATAATTATTTCAACTTACTAATCAGTTATTATTTATTTTTTTAATGAAATGAACCTTTTTTAATTACCAGAGAGGATTTAAAGTCGAAATTTAACCATTGTTAAATTATGACTAGGTTCTCTGAAATTAAAAAGGTTAATATTATTAAGAAATTTAATACCTTTTTACTAATTAGTATGTAAGAAGGATTATATTGATAGCACTGTTAGAAAAAAATAATTAATTTCAAAAATTGTCTAAAGATTTGTAGATGCAGTTCATAGTAACACTTCTATTTACTTTTATAAGAAGGTTGGTGTTCTAGAAGTATAGAAAATGGTAGTGACACTCAAGTGATTTGTGATCGTGACGTCATCATAGCAACACACTTAATATGAAAATTAGGATTAAGTAGTTTGAATAACTGAATTGATTCATTACTATTTTCATATATTGGGAATAAATAAACAGTTAGTATGATTTAACACTCTTCGATTTCCATAAATTTTAATTTATATTGTTGCTGCAATGACGTCACACACACCAAATGTCACAACTATATCTGTTCTATATACTGTGGTTCTAGCTCAAGTTGTCCTACAGTCGTACTATTTCAAGTAATATTTCAATTCATCTAACCTGTTATAGTCTATGAACCTTGATCTATCCTATAGTTTATTAATATTAATTAATCTATTAAATATTAAAATATGAGACGAAAATTAGATTTTTTTTGTTACTACCTATAGCTATTGCTGACTACATTAATTCTCTAGAATAATTCTACTTTCCATATATATGTAAAAAAATCAAATGTGTTTTATTGTTAAGTTTCTTCTTGTTTCGATGTATGTCCTCTATTCCTATGCGCTACTTGTTGCTATATGCGTGTCCTCTTGATAAATATGTGTGTCCTCTTGATCCTAAGTGTGTCCTCTTGACCCTAAGTGTGCCCGCTTGATCCTAAGTGTGTCTTCTTGATCATAAGTGTGTTCTCTTGATTCTAAGTGTCATATTTATCCTAACTGTGTCCTGTTGATCCTAAGTGTGTCCTGTTGTTCCTAAGTATGTCCTGTTGTTCTTAAGTGTGTTCTCTTAATCCTAAGTGTGTCCTCTTAATTCTGTGAGTGTCCCCTTGATCCTGTGTATGTGTGTCCTTTTGATTCTATGTGAGTCCTCTTGATCCTAAGTGTGTCCTATCGATAATAAGTGTGTACTCTTGATCCTACGTGTGGTAGGTCAACCTCTTTGGTTATGTATCTATTTCAATCAGACTATAGAGACGCAATTGAAAACTGTCAACCTCTATAGTCATGCATCTATTTCTATCAGACTATAGATGCGCGATTATTAAATTTCAACCTTTCACTGTTCACTTTATTTGCAACTGTTGTTGTTACATATTATGCTTAATAATTTGTCACTATATAGGTAAGTCCGCTTTAATTACACCCCGCTTTAATAAAAGTGGTACTTATTTCGAGTCATGTCTCAAAATAGATACTGTTCGTTTGATTGGAAAACGGAGACAATTTTTTGTGATTATTTCACGGTAACTAAAAAAAAACATCAAAATTATCACCCAGATGAGGTTATTAGAAGCAATTGGTTTTGAAATTCAACATGTCCCATTTTAGGGTTAGTTCCGTGTTTTCGCACGGTTCCACATTTTCGAACAAGTAAATACCTCTATCCTCTATAGAATATTCATTATTAAACTTCTATTTAAATCAGTATTCACGCTACCAATTAGAATAGAAGTTAAATAATAATTATTATATCTTTTTCTGACGTCTCCGAAAATGTAGAACCAATCAATAACTTTGAGCACAGTACGCTACTACCGAAAATATTTCACAGAGCATAAAATTGTTGTAGTTCAATGTTACACTGTAATTACAGAAATCTAAGTATCTATTAATTACTCACCTATACTGAGTGAGAGTTAAGCTATGGTTGGATTTTAAAAACTTTAATAAATTCACAACTTTAAACTTTCATCACAGTCACGACCACTGAAACACTGTTTAATAATAGGCTTACATAGTACTCTAACTGAAAACCAAATTTTCTTTCATTATTACTCATAGAAAATGAGATGCATAGTCAAGGAGTGGCAATTATATATTTCTTGTTACTTTTCCCCGCTTTAATTACCGTTTGGTAACAAAACTGAGTCACGATTTGGTAATTAAAGCAGGGCCTGCCTGTATTCATTTAATAGTGATCGATAAATAAAATATTTCAAATAGTCAATCAATATTGGTTAAATTAGTGATCATCATTTCTCTGAAAGTACAAACATAATATACGCCATTGCATTCTTATTTCTTCATTTAAAATATCTAGGAGGTTCCCTTTTCAGTCCCTCAGTGTACCCTACCTATGCACGGGAATCAGAATAGGAATTACCACAGAAATAGGAATCATCGAAAGAAATGGTTATTGTATAACGATATGTAGCAAATGTATTATGGGGGAAAGAATAAACGAGGTCACTTTGAATTTTAGTAGCAAAAACCGTGGAGTTTTCAGTCAATATTTCGAGATTTGACAACGTTGCATAACATAAGCACCTCCCACACGTAGTAAGAAAAAAGATGCCAATTAGTGAATAGTAAATGACTATATAGATACCAATTACTGAATTTGTTTAAAAAAATTTAAGTTGGAGAAAATTTATATTTTGTCGTATTAATATAACTTAATATCATATGCTTTTGATGAAATCTACACTGAAAGAAAAGTGTACTTAACCGAACCTATAAATAGTTTCATACAAACCACAATGTTGGTCGTTTTTAAACCATACCACAGCTGTTGTTTGGATCAAACATCATGAATTTATAATGTAATTTTACCTACATGCATGTACTTTATCTTACCTACATCTATCACAATTCTAACTACAGCTGAATGTCTATTTTACCTACATGCAAGCATTTCAAACCACAACTGTGGTTAAACATTACTTACATGCTTATTAATTAAACTACAGCTGGTTGTCTATTTTACCAACATGCATTCAATTCAAACCTCATGTAAAAGAATATTTAACTGATAAACTAATCCTTCAAACTACAGTCGTTAAGCAATTTTACCTACATGCATTTCATTTTAGCCACTTGGATAATGTTTAATTTAGCTACACTCAATTACAAAATACTGTAGTAATCAAATTCATAAGAATAAATATATAATACAGCATGAAGATTAACTAATAAATATAGAGTGATAATACTTCTGTTAAGTTAGTTAAAATAGATACAATATAAGTAATTAAATTGGATATTTAGCAAATCTTTCCATATTTATCAAATCATTGTAATAAAACTCAAAATTAATTAATTACATTTAATATAAAATGAACAATTTCAGAAACACACATTACTTGGTAAACATTAGTAAGAAGAAAATTATTATAGTTTCTCAGAAGCTAGAAAAATTGAAGAATTTACCAATTTATGTATTATTAAACATGAATAAAATATTCAAGAAACATAACATTTCTATTAACTCATTAAATAGATTACTAAATTTGAGATCACACCATCAAAAAAGAAACTGCAACTAGATTATAACTCGAGGATTAAAGAAGAATTTATATATAGTTATGTTTAAAAAGGCCCAAATAAAGCTTCCTTGTAGCTCCAAGATTTAAGTACCCAAACAAATAAAAAGTTATTTAGTGATTCATGAACTGAATTGTTCACAGCTAGCTATTTCTCAAAGCGACTCACCAAATCAGTGACGCATGGAGCTTTCATATCATAACATTAAAAGAATATCGAATAATGATGTTCACAGTAGAGTAAAAAAAATTTTCAGCACTCCTTGCCATATTTCAAATTCAAAACTTGGAATAGTTTAAAATGCTGCATCAATCGCCTTCCAAAAGTGTTGGCAACCAAAACATAATGTCATCAGAGGAAACATAATATTGATCAACTTCAGAAGACTTTGAAGATGGGTGGCTGGAATGAGACTAAGATGGAAGATTATTTCTCTAGCCAAGCTATCCTCTTCAATAGTTAGCCATATGACTGAAAAGAAAATTACAAAGCATCAATTAATGAAGATCTTACCATTCATAGTTAGCTAGAAGTCAAATAAATAAGTAAAACTTATAGAAACTTACCTCTAAAAGTTAACACCAACATCAACAGTTGTGGGCCTCAATCTCTTGTTGTTGTGATGATGTTAGCAAAAGTAGGCAAGCCACCCCAAAAGTCTCCATTAGAATGTCTCTGTTGTCTGCAAAAAATATGGAATTAGGAAATTGTTGAGAATAGTTAGTACAATTGAGAGATTAAGGCTAATTACTGACTAGCTATGTAGCAATGATTAGCAAAAAAAACTAAAATTCACAATGAATATAATGATAATTGACTTAATTGTTAAAATAATCATCCGCAAGAGATATAAACAGTCTTAGATTAGGTAACAGCAAGAACATATTTCCTTTATCCAATGGACTTCTCTGAATTGAAAGCAGAGAATGAATATAATTGAATGAGAAAAATAATCAATTAGCTATCAGGCAGCTATTGATGACAACATAGAATTAAATGTAAAGAAGTAGTACTAGCTACTGAATTTCAATCACTTTGTAGCTACTGTTACCAAAAATTCATATCATATTACTCTGAAAAAGAGCCATATAGAAGTCATGGTATCTTTAAAAAGTTAAAATTCTATAGAAGCAGTGGGAGATTCTGAAATTTAGGTTGATTTCAGAGAGCATTTCAGTCCCAATTAATTAAATTGTTACCAAGAGCCAGAAAGTAACTATCTCAAATCAAATCTGCTGAATATTATTATTTTTAAATATCTTCTGTGCAAAAAATACTTATTTTCTTCAATTTAAATTTATTTTGTTGAAAACAAAATGCAAAATAGAGAATTCTAGAACAATTTACCAGTTTCAGTAGTCTGGTGTTTAAATTAAAATATTTGATAGTAAAGAATACACTATTTAAAAATCTATTTGGCATACAGGTTACAGTTGAATGTAATAAATGAACTGGATTTTAAAAATCCCATTAACTGATCATCATATATCAAAGTCCATAGAAACTGATCTCAAGAAAATCTATTTTGATAATTGTTCTCAACTTCTCATTGAAATAAAAGTAAAAGAAACCTAAAGATAATTTTCACAGAAAAGGATAAAAAATATTCCATATTCTGCAGACTGCCAACAGAACAATCAAGTCATCAGAGATAATTATGAAATTTAGAAGATAATTATTAGTCTGTAAGTGGTGCACAGAACTAGGTACTCTAACTTTAAAAAAAAAATCTTGAAAAAGCCAGCAAACAAAATAATTCAATTGGCTACTCTTCCATGCACTAGGTAACTGACTAACATTATTGATTTATCAACTTTCCCTCACAATATTAAAAGCAAAATAGTGATATATAAAGAATATTAATTTATGAGAAAAGAAAAAACAACCAAGTTTACCATCAAATACAATCTGGGAGAACTGGTGAAAAAATTGGCGAGTTCATGGACCACATAATTTTATTGGACATCAGTCTGTATTTTAACATTATCTGTGCAAACAGCTACTGATTTCTTCTCTTATATACATGTATTTTTCTTAGAAGAGAAGGAAAACATAGAGGATTTTTTGGAAAGCACTTTACCAGTTTCTGCAATCTGGCCAGGGCAGAGAGTCAGAAATTAAGAGTGACACTGTGGCAGACAGTCTGACAGAGACTTCAAAAACTTTACACCAATATATTATATTGTAATTAGGATTATATTACATACAAGCACCCTAGAAGTAGAGGCTAGAGCAAACTAAAGATTATAGTCAGCTGCCTAAAGGCTATGCTGCAAGGTATTGGAGATTCTGCCTTGGACCTTTTCCTATTATAAATAGGTAGGCTGATTTTCTATTTTTCAGAATGAATTGATCACAGAAAACAATTCTAGCCTAATTTATGTTCTGATACATATAGCTATTACTATAAATTTAAGCACTGGACATAGCTGAAATTAAATTAAGGTTACTACCAAATTACACACCTACCTTCTTTGATATTTCACTGAAACTGACGCGCCACTCCAGTTTCCCGCCTGATTTACATTAAATTTATATACATGTGATTAATAATTTCATAGTAATACTCTAACTACATAGACGACGGTTATATATACTGACAAAGGAAAATAATTTACCCACATGCAAGTTTAATTTTGATTTGTATTGTAGGTAAGGTGAACTGACATAGATGATGCGTATTTCTAACCACAGAAATATAAAATTTTACCTACATTTTGTGCGTTTATACTGACTAGAGAATTGAACCACATGCTGTAGTTCATCTACACCCAACACATAACTAGAATTAACTACTTTAGCGTATAACTAACCCACAATGAGTTAAACTACAGTGTGTTGTTTGATGACCAAAAACTATTTCTCTCAGTGTATATTTACTTTAACTATTCCGATGAGCTAAGTATATTTTTCTTATTTTTCGATTAAGTGTAGCTGAGAAACAGTGAATTCAAGATACGCTAATTGATTGGTTACCTAAAACTACTAACGGGCAGTGACCGATTTCATTGTATATCAAATTTTGATGGAAAGAATAGAATCTATGACTTAATTGATTTTCATCTTCAAAATAGATTTCCACTCATAATTTTCTATTATTAAAAAATTAAAACCTTATAACTATATTGCGTTTGGCATAACACGAAAAATATTTGGCTTCCTTGGATTTAATATCTATCAGCTTTTATTACACTAACCCGCCATTCAATATAAACAGTCAGGCAAATTAAAACTACATTTATAAAAGTTTTTCAACTTCTAAATTGAATACACAATCGTACCTATGATCATCGTAGAGGAATCTTAAATAAAGGGAGTCATTGCTGCTCCCGCTTTATAAGAGTGTAGAAAGGGTTGTTTTAATATCTTCATAAATTAATTATTATGGATACCCAAAAAATTATTTAAGGTAATTTATATATACAGCTATTCTTCACAATATTAAAAAAGAAAAAAATAACAAATGTATCTTATTCAAAGTATTTAATATATTTTCTTTGCATAATTAACTTCACTTATTTCTCTAATTCACTGTTTGTGAATTGATACTCATTCATTTTCTAGTCCAGTCATATAATTCCAACGCAAAACATTAGTTATTATCTGAATCATAGATTCAGAATTCTACTTTGACTCAAATAGATGAAATGGAAAAAAAGATACAAAGGACTTCGAAGAAGTAGTCAGATAGAAAAATAGTTAATGTATAGCCTAGATGATTAGATATAATACTTTTCAATTGAACATTTTAATCCTACAGTACAGAGCCAAAAAAAATTGAAGGTTTACGTTTTCCAAATTAATATATAAACATGATATAAGAATAAATGGAATTTCTACATCCAGGAACCTAAAGAAGCTCTTTGTGTTTCTCATCCGTCCGTTCACCTCTAACAGCTTTCAGGAGAAGCCGTTATGGGATTCTATGCGAAATTGATATAAAAGTTTGCAGTATTAGAAAATTTGAATAAAGTGAACATTTTTTCGACTAATCTTTCATGAACATGGAAATAAGCACGAATTTAAAAGTATCAATAAATATAGTGCATATCACTTCTTCATCGATGTATAAATTAATTTTCATAGTCAAAATTTATCTCTAATAGTAATCCATCCTCCTTTACTTACAAGAATGAAAACTTATCTAGTATAAATAATTGCATTTAATTTAAATTAGACCTTTTCATCTTAATTTTCGATATAATGATTCTGTGATAATCAGTCTTTCCCCTTCTTTTTGATTTATTCAGATAGTGGTATCTAATTGAGGAGAATAAGTCACCTATTACCACCAAATGGTTATGAAAGTTACTATGTGTAAATACAGTCACTTACAAAGTAACGTGACCTTAAGTAACGATCAGGATACCTAACTAGCATCCTTATATTATCATTGCCAGTAATAATGCATTGAACTTCTGAGGTGTATTGAGAGTAAATAAAGTTGTTCATGTTTCAAACAAATTTCTTCACTGCTAATTTGTATTAGTTAATGATATAATGGTCAAACGATTTTTTAATTTTGGCGTAGTGTGTAACACCAACCACATGCTGAGTAAAATTTCATGTTTATACTTCTTTAGTAGAGAAATAGAGTATATTTATGGATTCACACTATGTTTATTTATTTTCGTATAAATAAATCTGTTGTAGGCTTAGCTATTTAGTGAAATAGATAAAACTATTCTTTATTGGGAAGAGTTAGATATAAAAGGAAAAAATTAATTTCATGAAATTTTAGTGATTCATGCCAAGGATACAATCAAATGAATACCTCCACGGAATTTTAGGAAATTAAATTCACCATTTAAGAGTTAAATGCACAACAACAATCAGCTATTACTTATTAGTTATAAAAGCTGGAGACATCATAAAAATCCTCCCCCCCCCCACTTCCCTGCCTCTCCTACTTCTCCTCCTATAGTACAGAGTTGAATAGGAATAATAGTACCTCTTACATTACTATGTAAACTTGTAAAGCTATATATTTTAAAATTGTAAGTAAGTAAAATAACATAGTGGATAAATTCTTGACTTAAGCATATTATTAATTCTCGCATTTTTACCTTTTTGCGCAATTAGTTTTCAAACAAATGATTTTGTTCCGGATAACATAAGAAGCTGTAGAAGAAACTTTCCTAAACTGGAAGCTTTTTTAAGTCTAAGACAAACTCAATTTGATTTTATATGCCTAACGGAGATTTGGCTAGATGCACTAATTGACAACTGTTTTAATTTAGACGGATATTACAAATTTTCAATTTATAGAAATAGGAACGGGGGAGGGGTTTCAATTTATTGTAGAAAGAATTTTAATGTAAATAGAATAGATTCACTCTCTTTTATCATAAATGAACTAGAAATTTTAAGCTTACAGATAGACATTTTAAATGAGAAAATCAATTTGATATGTTTATACAGACCTCCTTCTTATTCCATTGATTTTTAAATGATAATTTTAGAGATTTTTTAATGCCGTCTATTGCTAATTCTAAAACTATTTTATGTGGTGACTTCAATATTAATCTTTTTAATCCGTATAACCTTAATAGCATAAACCATTTTATAACTGTAATGTCAGGCCATTCTTTTTATCCATTAATAGATAAGCCTACTAGATATTCCCCAAATGATAACTCTAACCATTTCTCTCTTTTAGATCACTTCTGGCTTAATTTTACTCCTCATAACCATATCAATTCTGCAGTTGTTCAATATGACATTTCTGACCACAGGCCGATTTTATTTTATTTTAAAATTCAAACTGAAAGCAAAGATGATTTTATAACTTTTCGTAAAATTGATAGTATCCATAACTTGAATTCATTCACTGAAAAAATTAATCCACAATATTTTCACACCACAAATCAAACTGATTCAAATATCCAAGCCGAAAACTTCACCAATAGAATATACCATGCATTCCATAAATCATTCCCTCTAAAAAAAGTAAAATTAAAAAACAACATGAAACGCCCTAAATGATGACAGACGATCTTAAACTTTAATCAATAAAAAACATAATCTTTTAAAACTAGCCAACAGAGGACTAATTTTTAAACGCTCCTATACCTATTTTAAAAATATTTTAACTTCCGTTATCAGACAAACCAAAAACCTATTTTACCAATTGAAACTTGAATTTGTTAAAAAAGACTCTAGAAAAACATGGAAACAAATAAACTCAATACTAGGAAGAAAATGCACAACTAACAAATTAAAAATTAAAAAGGATGGACAGTTTTTAACAGGAAAAGAAATGTGCAATATTTTTAATGATTATTTTACCTCTATAGCTGAAGAACTCGTTCAACAATTACCTACAATTACCGATAATCATTTTAGAATTTTAACCCCTTATAACT
Organism: Caprella mutica; assembly: GCA_947561585.1. Lineage (NCBI taxonomy): Eukaryota > Metazoa > Arthropoda > Malacostraca > Amphipoda > Caprellidae > Caprella > Caprella mutica. The sequence continues at coordinate 2,012 of CANNZV010002061.1, read as the reverse complement.
TTAATACCTGTACTTTTAATCCTATAACAGTGCCTGAGGTCAGAAATGTAGTTTTATCCTTCAAAAACAAAAATTGTCATAAAAATGAAATCAAACCTTCTATACTATGTGAAGTTGTAAGTACTATTAGTCCTATTTTAACAGATATTTTAAATAATTCTTTTAATACATGCAGCTATCCAAACTGTTTTAAAATAGCTAGAGTCATTCCAATTTTTAAATCGGGAGACAAACATGACGTATCAAATTTTAGGCCAATTACGACATTACCAATTTTTAATAAGATTTTTGAAAAGATTTTATCTATTAGACTAGGTAACTTCATTTCTTCTAATAATATTTTATCAAACCACCAATACGGATTTAGAGAAGGTATGTCGACAAACTTAGCTATTTTAGAATTTTTATCTTTCGTTTATAAGTCTTTTAAATCAAATTATTACTGCATAGCCCTTTCTTAGATCTTAAGAAGGCATTTGACACCGTAGATAAAGATCTCTTATTAAAGAAATTAGATCACTACGGTGTCAGAGGTAATTTTAACCTACTTTTTAAAAGTTATCTTAGCAATAGACGGCAGCGTGTACATTTTAATGATATCACTTCTGATTTTAAACCAATTGTTACCGGTCTTTTTCAGGTTCTGTTTTAAGTCCTTGCTTTTTAATATTTTTATAAACGATTTAACCATTTTAGCTGAGAATAATAATTTTAATTGCACTCTATTCGCAGATGACGCAGTTTTTTACATTAGGGATTCATCTTTCGAAAATATTTTTAACAGAACGCAATCTTTTATTGACAACCTCACAAAGTGGTTAAATTTTAATAAACTTACTCCAAATGTAAATAAAACTAAATTGATGCTTTTTAACGCTAGGGCTCCTAGTGTTTATCCCCTAATACATTTTAATAATAATCCAGTAGAGTTTGTAGAAAATTTTAAATACTTAGGCCTTTTAATAGACAACAAATTAACTTTTAAATCTCATATTATCCAAACCTCTAAGAAAATTAGTCAAATTAAAGGAATAGTTTATTCAGCCAAGCCTTATTTTAACAGAGACTCTTTACTTTTAATTTACTACTCCTTGGCTTATTCTGTTTTTACTCAATGTATTATTTTTTATGGAAAAACTTTTAACGTTCACTTACATCCTTTGAAAATTTTAATTAACGATATCTTAAGAATAATTTTAAATGTTAAGAGAAATGCGAACAATGTGCCTCTAATGTCCAACAATGAAATGTATTTTAAATTAGGTATTTTAAAACTTGAAGATGTATGTAATTATTTTTTATTGTCATTTTTAAGGAAAGCTTTATATGAAGATCCCATAATTCTAGAAAAGTATTTAATGATTTTATTCCTGCACATGACCATCAAACCAGAGATATAGAATAATTTTACCGAGAATTAGATTAGAGCTAGAAAGAAATTTCACTATTTTTAGATCTATCGAAGCTTTTAACAATTTACCTGAATTTTTATGTAGCCCTATGTCCAACTACAGTTTTAAAAAAAAATATAGAAAATATTGTCTTAACCGTTATAACCCTAGTCCTGTTTAATATGTTTTTACTTTGTATTTGTTACTTTTAATATTGACTTATGCAGACCGGTAACTTAGGTAGGTTTTATATTTTTAGGTAGATTTATATTTTTGAATCGGTATTCTATTTTTAGGTAGATTGTATATTTTCAGATTCTACAAGTCATACTAGACTTTTAAAGAATCAAACTGTTTGTATTTTAAAATTGTATTACTTTTATTTTGTATTTTAACGTGAACAGAATTTCAATAAACAATAAACAATAAACAATACAAAGTAAATAAATTTATACAAAATATATAAATTTATACAAAGTAAATAAATTTATACAAAATAAATAAATTTATACAAAATAAATAAATTTATACAAAATAAATAAATTTATACAAAATAAATAAATTTATACAAAATAAATAAATTGATACAAAATAAATAAATTATACAAAATTAATAAATTG